>SJYT01073199.1:0-89710 GCA_006410635.1 Cephalophus harveyi | reverse complement strand
TGAAAGTGAAAGAGGAGAGTGAAAAAGTTGGCTTAAAGCTCAACATTCAGAAAACGAAGATCATGGCATCTGGTCCCATCACTTCATGGGAAATAGATGGGGAAACAGTGGAAACAGTGGAAAGAAACATTGGCTGACTTTATTTGGGAGGGCTTCAAAATCACTGCAGATGGTGACTGCAGCCATGAAATTAAAAGACCCTTACTCCTTGGAAGGGAAGTTATGACCAACCTAGATAGCATATTAAAAAGCAGAGACATTACTTTGTCAACAAATGTCCGTCTAGTCAAGGCTATGGTTTTTCCAGTGGTCATGTATGGATGTGAGAGTTGGACTATAAAAAAAGCTGAGTGCTGAAGAATTGATGCTTTTGAACTGTGGTGCTGGAGAAGACTCTTGAGAGTCACTTGGACTACAAGGAGATCCAACCAGTCCATCCTAAAGCAGATAAGTCCTGGGTATTCATTGGTAGGACTGATGCTAAAGCTGAAACTCCAATACTTTGGCCATCTGATGAGAAGAACTGACTCATTTGAAAAGACCCTGATGCTGGGAAAGACTGAAGGCAGGAGGAGAAGGGGATGACAGAGGATGAGATGGTTGGATGGCATCAGTGATTCAATGGACATGGGTTTGGGTAGACTCCGGGAGTTGGTGATGGACAGGGAGGCCTGGCGTGCTGTGGTTCATGGGGTCACAAAGAGTCGGACACCACTGAGCAACTGAACTGAACTGAGGGCCTTGTTTGCTTCTTTCATAGTGCTTTTCAAAATTCGTAATTGTTATTTACTTAACCCTCACTTCCTTCTCCTTCTGTACATTCTAACAGAGCAGGAATCATGTGTAAGTTTCTCATCTTTTTGTCTAGATGGGGTCTGGCATGTGGTAGGTTCTCAACACACGTTTCCAGTATTTACCTCAATGATCCCTATTGAAGTAAATAAGCAATCTGCCATATTTCAAGCGCGATGAAGGACTAGGCTGGCTGACACAGAGCATCTATGCTGGTGAAGCGGCAGAGGGTGATCAGGTGAGGTGGGGGTCTCCTTCTAGAAGGCTTTGACATTTTTGCTGGAAAAGTTGGACTTGACTCCATAGTCAAATTGCAAGCTCCCAGAAAACAAGATTTATTTCTCATCCATTTTGCACATTTGTTGGGTACCTGGACAGGTGCCAGACTGCATCACAAAGTAAAAGCAGAGAGTATCTCTGCATCGAAGGAGGTCAGAGTCTGGGCGGTGACAGGTGTTGGTGGTGTTGGTGTGTAAGCCAAGCTGGCGTAGGGCAGAGACGGTGCGTGAGAACCAGGCGCATGGTGCAAAAGGAGCTCAAGGCGGGAGACTCTGAGGTTCCCCTGCGGAAAACAGGAAACACTCCCGGGAGCACAGCGTGTTGGCGCTGGACGCGGAGGGAGCGGCATTCAGGCTTGGAAAGCTGGGCGTTTAGTGAGGAGACGGTCGCTGTGGCGTTGGGGATGCAGGGAGCGGCAGGTGGTGGAGCTTGTTGACTCATCTCTGCCGCCCCCACGCTGTCGAGCACAATGCATCGCACGCTGCTCGCGTTTCACGAGCGTGGCGCCTGCTGGTGCAGCACTGTACAGCCTTGAGCAGGGGAGTGACGGGAAGCCGCCAATAGACGATACGCAGCTTCATCAGAGCTATAATTTTTCTGCCGCCCAAAATACCACCCAACTTATAGTGGGTGCTATAGGGTGCTCCATCAGGTGGCAAAAGAGAGGATGGTTTTTGTGGGGGGTGGGGATAATATGTGTGTTTATGTGTATGAGAGAATTCATGCAGAAACTATAAAGGCAGGCAAAGACAGCCCACACGTGAGTTTACACCATGTCAAGGATTCCATCCTAAAAGCAGCAAGGAGCCTTCGGAGAGTTTTAATCAGGGGCATAGGACCAGACCTGAATTTTAGGGAGATCACATGCCTCGCTTGCGAAGGGCACCCCTCCTCCCTGCTCCCATGGTAACTACAGTTTTCCTCTACCTCATCGTGGGGTTGTAAACGAGCGTGTTTGTCCTTCCCTCCCATCATAGAAGGGCAAGTTTCTCGAGGTCATGAAGCGGATCTGATCTACCCTTGTGTCCAAGTGCTTGTCAAATAGAAAGCACTCATTATTAAATTAGCAAGATTGTAGGGAGGGAGAACCAAGGAGAAATGATTTGAGTAATTCAAGCTAGACATGACAATAGCTTAAGCGAGGGTAGCATTTGGAAAGGATGAAATAAGGGAGGCAGATGTCAAATACACAGTGGTAAAGCAGAAAGAACTTTGTGACAGACCGGGGAGGGGTGACCAAGAGGGGAATCGGGGATTTGAAAAACTGAGGCACACTGGGGGTGGCAGGCGGCCCTTTGCGACAGGAAACGGGAGGAGAATCGCCTTTAAAGAAGCACAGCGCAGGTTCCATCTTGACGCTCAATCTTCAGCAAGCCAGCGCAACTGTGAAGGGGAGAGGTCTAATAAGGGTTGGACTTGCAGGTATGTGGCTCAGAGACAGACCTCAGCTAAGGACCATTCTTGTCCTTCAGTATCTAAATCGTGTCCGACTCTTTGTGACCCCATGGACTGCAGCACACCAGGCTTCCTTGTCCTTCACTATCTCCCAAAGTTTGTTCAAACTTATGTCCATTGAGTCAGTGATGCCATCTAACCATCTCATCCTCTGTCACCCCCTTCTCCTCCTGCCCTCAATCTTTCCTAGCATCAGGGTCTTTTGCAATGAGTCAGCTTTTCGCATCAGGTGACCAAAGTATTGGCGCTTCAGTGACTTCCAAGTCAATAGAGGGAAGACATAGGTAACTGCTAACAGTTGGAGCTAGCTACCTTTCTTGTTTTTGCCTTCTGGTCTCAATTATCCAGTGGTATCTCGGTGTTGTTCTAATTTCCATCTCTGATTACCAATGAGTTTCAGCATTTGTTCATCTACTCATCACCTACCAGGGCTTCCTCTTCTGGGAAAGGCCCTGGGATATCTTCAGTCCATTTTTCTATCCGTTTTCCTTGTCCTTGTGGGTTGGTTTGAAGCATTTCTTTGTGTATTCTAGAAATTATTCATTTGACTATTTTAGGCATTGGAAATATCTTCCCCACCCCCCATCCTTGTCTGCCATTGATTAAATTTTATTTGAGATTCCTCACCCCTGCAAAGGGAAGGAATACATTAATGGAGTCCCCAAAATCCAGTAGGAGAAGCCTATTTTGAGTAAGCTAATGAGTGGATACAGGACAGCTTGATTGGAGGCGGGGGGATTTTGATAGGCAGAGCTGAAAGAGGGAGACATGCCCCAAGGCATACTCTAATGGGCCCACTGTCAGAAAAACTCAGGGCCAATAGAGAATAGGATTTAACATGAATAAGATGTTTATGTTGATTAGGAGTTTGGGATGGGGATGAGAGGCACTTGGGCTCTCAAGAGTAGCTAATGCCAATCCAAGGACTTGGTCATTAGTGGTGATAACTGTCCCCTAGAGAGACCTGCCCAGAAGGATCCTTTGGTGAGCTGAGTCCAGAAGTGGCATGGAGGGGACTGGGGACAGGGACCAACTGAAGCCAGATCATTAGTTAGGAAACTTGGCAATAAGATTGTGTGATGGTAAGATTTATGTGTCAACTTGGCTAGGTATTTTGAGTAAGCTAATGAGTGGATACAGGACAGCTTGATTGGAGGCGGGGGGATTTTGATAGGCAGAGCTGAAAGAGGGAGACATGCCCCAAGGCATACTGTAATGGGCCCACTGTCAGAAAAACTCAGGGCCAATAGAGAATAGGATTTAACATGAATAAGATGTTTATGTTGATTAGGAGTTTGGGATGGGGATGAGAGGCACTTGGGCTCTCAAGAGTAGCTAATGCCAATCCAAGGACTTGGTCATTAGTGGTGATAACTGTCCCCTAGAGAGACCTGCCCAGAAGGATCCTTTGGTGAGCTGAGTCCAGAAGTGGCATGGAGGGGACTGGGGACAGGGACCAACTGAAGCCAGATCATTAGTTAGGAAACTTGGCAATAAGATTGTGTGATGGTAAGATTTATGTGTCAACTTGGCTAGGCTATACACCCAGTTTCACAATCAAACATGAGCCTAACAGACATTTGTATGTCTGATATTGATGGGCAAGAATTGTTTTCGCTTTGTTTTTTAGAGGGACTTCCCCAGTGGTCCAGTTCTTAAGACTCTGCTCTCCCCATGCAGGCGGCTCTCCCCATCCTTAGTTAGGAAACTAATATCCTGCCTGCTGCACGATGTGGCCAAAAAACTGTACCCAGTGTTATAATCAAACACTAATCTAGGCATTGTAAGTGTATTGTGTTGTTGTGGTTAACAGTCATAATCACTGACTTAAAGTAAAGATTACCCCAGATGGGTGGGTGGGCCTCATCTTATCAGCTGAAGACTTAAACGTAAGACTGACCTTTTCCCCGAGAAGGAGAAATTCTGCTTTGAGACAGTTAACACAGAAATATTGCCCGAGTTTTCAGCCTTCCCTATAGATTTTGAACTTGCCAACCCCTAAAATTGCACGAGCCAGTTTTTAAAAAATGAATATCTTGTGTGTATGTGTGTTTTCTATTTTTCTGGAGCACCCAGACTGATACTAGAAGTAGGTTATTGGCTTTTGAAACTTTTTGTTCCTGACTGTCGTTAATTTAAAAAAATAAAAAAGGAAAAATGGGAAAAAAGAAACATGCACTCCAATGTTGTTGCTGTTGTTCGGTCGCTCAGTCGTGTCCAGCTCTTTGCGACCCCACGGACTGCAGCATGCCAGGCCTCCCTGTCCATCGCCATCTCTCTGAGTTTGCTCAAACTCATGTCCATTGAGTCGGTGATGCCATCCAACCATCTCATCCTCTGTTGTCCCCTTCTCCTCCTGCCTTCAGTCTTTCCCAGAATCAGGGTCTTTTGCAATGAGTCAGCTCTTCACAACAGGTGGCCAAAGTATTGAAGCTTCAGCTTCAGCATCAGTCCTTCCAGTGAACATTCAGGATTGGTTTCCTTTAGGATGGACTGGTTTGATCTCCTTGCTGTCCAGGGGACTCTCAAGAGTCCTCCAGCACCACAGTTCAAAAGCATCAGTTCTTTGGTACTCAGCCTTCTTTATGGTCCAACTCTCACATCCATACAAGACTACTGGAAAAACCATAGCTTTGACTAGATGACTTTGTTGGCAAAGTGATGTCTCCGATTTTTAATACATTTCAATACATGTGTATTTATTTATGTATAAATTATTTAACTGTACCCAAGTACTGGGCTTCCCAGGTGGTGCTAGTGGTAAAGAACCCACTGCCGATGCAAGAAATATAAGAAACTTGGGTTCAATCCCTGGGTTGGGAAGATCTCTTGGAGGAGGACATGGCCACTCACTCCAGTATTCTTGCATGGAGAATCCCATGGACAGAGGAGCCTGGCGGGCTAAGAGTTGGACACAACTGAAGTCACTTAGAATGTACACACACTTGAGTATTAATATCTTGTACATATGACAAAATGCAAAATGGGAGGATTTAAAGAATGAACTATAAAAAGATCTGGAAATCAATATGTAGCTTTTCTTCTGGCAACTGGGAAGGCATCAGTCTTGGTAATCAGCTGGCTAGGGTGAGAGATGAGAAAGAATACAATCTACTAAGGTCTGAATTGAGAAACTCTAAGGTAAGGAACTAAGTCAGTTAATAATTTGTACTCGGCATTCATATAATCTGTATTTAAGCAAAAAAATTCCCCCCTTCTATATATCCTTTCAATAATTTTTTCCAGTTCTCCTGAAAATTGTTAAGGTACATACACACAGTCAGAATTCTGGACATCCTCAAAGTAACCAGACTACTAGATTTTTTAAGCCAGCTGATAATTTATGTTAAGATTATCCTGACCCACCACGAGAAATTTGGCTCAGGTTTGAAACAATTCCTGGCATTTGAAGAGTGACTTAGCTTCCAAAGCAGTTTTATAGCACTTGACTAAATAGCCCCATAACAAAGATGAGCAGTGGGAAGGGCTAGAATGATATTTCCCTGATTTGTAGATGGGTATTGTTAATAATAGGCTTCTCAGGTTGCTCAGATGATAAAGAATCTGCCTGCAATGCAGAGACCTGGGTTAATCCCTGGGTTGCAGCCCTGTCTCCAAATGCCAATGTGGGAGACGCGGGTTTGATCCTTGGGTCTGAAAGAGCCCCTGGAGGAGGGCATAGCAACCCATTCCAGTATTCCTGCCTGGAGAATCCCATGGAGGGAGGAGCCTGGCGGGCTACAGTCCACGGGGCCCCAAAGAGTTGGACACAACTGAGCAACTGAAGAGAGTGGGCAGGAGTTAGGGCTTCTGCCTCTGATTTGGGGGAGGACATAATTCAGTTCCTAGCACTCCCTTTCATGTTTTTCTCTTCTACACTCAGTTGCAGATGCCTTACAGCAGTCAATCAGAGTCATCCATGTTGCCTTGAGGCAAATCAGATTGTTTTAAAGAAAATGTAAATGGAATCCAAGATCAAAACTATGACTGTGTAAAGCAAAAGTTTTAATTGGTGTGATGGAAAGGAGAGAGGGTGTGCATGTGTGCGCATGTGTTTGTTTGTAAAGGGGATTGCTGAAAACAATATATGTCTGAGAATCAAAAGGAAATCTCTTTCCAGGCTTCCAAGTTGCTGTTTAGTCGCTCAGTTGTGTCCAACTCTTCACAACCCCCTGGACTGTAGCCCGCCAGGCTCCTCTGTCCATGAGATTTCCCAGGCTAGAATACTGGAGTGGGTTGCCATATCCTTCTCCAGAAGTTGTTACATGACGTGTTTTGCCAAAATGAGGGAATATATTATGGATAATATGAAAGAGGGAGGTCGGGAGTGACATGAAAGAGCGGGATGCCTGCTCTGGGATTTTGGTTGGAGGAGAGCTCAGAAGGTGTATGGTGGACCCAGAGGGACGCTGATCAGAGTGTAAACAGTTCTGCAGGGCAGAGCCTGGGGTTAGACTCACACATACTGGGTTGGTCAAAAATTCCTTTGGGTTTTCCTACAACATCTTACAGGAAAATCTGAATGAACTTTTGGCCAATCAATAGATGCTCATGTTGGGAAACAGTACATAGAAATACCTTGGCGAGAGACAAAAAGTCCCATATGCCTCATAGCTGTGCCTGAACAAAGATCTCTTGGTTTCAAAATGGGAAAAGAAAACTAGAAAGTCAAACATTAATGTGTCTAATTAAATGTGTGCTAGCCAAGAAATTAAAAGATGCTTACTCCTTGGAAGGGAAGTTATGACCAACATAAACAGCATATTAAAAAGCGGAGATGTTACTTTGTCAACAAAGGTCCGTCTAGTCAAGGCTTTGGTTTTCCCAGTGGTCATGTATGGATGTGAGAGTTGGAGTGTGAAGAAAGCTGAGCGTCAAAGAATTGATGCTTTTGAACTGTGGTGTTGGAGAAGATGCTTGAGAGTCCTTTGGATTGCAAGGAGATCAAACCAGTCCATCCTAAAGGAGATCAGTCCTGGGTGTTCACTGGAAGGACTGATGCTGTAGCTGAAACTCCAGTACTTTGGCCACCTCATGCGAAGAGTTGACTCATTGGAAAAGACCCTGATGCTGGGAAGGATTGGGGGCAGGAGGAGAAGGGGACGACAGAGGATGAGATGGCTGGATGGCATCACCGACTCGACGGACTTGAGTTTGGGTAAACTCCAGGAGTTGGTGATGGACAGGGAGGCCTGGCGTGCTGCGATTCATGGGGTCACAAAGAGTCAGACACGACTGAGTGACTGAACTGAACTGAACTGAATTTGCTTAAGTTGTGTCCAACCCCATGGGACCCTGTGGACTGTAGCCTGCCAGGCTCCTCTCTTCATGGGATTCTCTAGACAAGAATACTGGAGTGGGTTGCCATTTCCTCCTCTGGGGGATCTTTCTGACCCAGGGGTCGAACCCACATCTCTTATGTCTCCTGAACTGGCAGGCAGGTTCTATACCACTAGTACCACCTAGGATACAACTGTAACACCCTTGATCTTTAATGACATGCATGCAAATGTGTGTGTGTTTCCTGTGGGATCTGGGTACATTTTTATATATTGTAGGATGGAACCTCCCAAAATAAGTTTGTGCACAGCCTATAAAGACCTGGAAACAACGTAGTCTATTAAAGTAACAGACCTCTGGGTTCATGACAAGTTAGAATTACTTCACAAGATCTGTGTCTTATGGGATGTGGGGCTGGTGGCTGCCCACATCATCTGAGCCTGGCCTACCAAGAACAGTCTAGTGAGAGGGAAGATTCTGGACTCCATCTTCATCCAGTGTCTCCTCTTCTCAAATGCTGCCTGGGAAAGCTTCCTGATGGGAGTTCGCCAGACTCAGATCAGATCAGAGGTGCCAGCCAGAACAGAACAGCTAACCCCAGCAGAACTCGCAGTAGCTCCGGACCCCAAGAAAGGGGTGTTGTTCCCAACAGCTGCTGGGGATGCTGAGTTGAGAAGAGGCCATTTAATTCAGAGCAATTGCCCACAGTGCTCACCTCCCAGGGAAAGTACAAGGAGGCTCTTTGGCCCATGTGGTGAACCAGAGTCCTTAATGTTTCAGTGAAAAGTGTAGATAGGATATAGGCATAAATTTCAATACAGATTGCCCCCCGATATTTTGGGAGAATAGAAAGAATTATAGTCAGTGAGTCATAGGAAGGACACTTAAAACCTACACTGTCCACCTCATTAGAACTGACTCAAATATGTTCTTTTTAATAGCTGAGTAATACTCCATTGTGTATATGTACCACAGCTTTCTGATCCATTCACCTGCCGATGGACATCTAGGTTGCTTCCATGTCCTGGCTATTATCAACAGTGCTGCAATGAACATTGGGGTACATGTGTCTCTTTCAATTCTGGTTCCTTGGTGTGTATGCCCAGCAGTGGGATTGCTGGGTCGTGTGGCAGTTCTATTTCCAGTTTTTTAAGAAACCTCCACACTGTTCTTCATAGTGGTTGTACTAGTTTGCATTCCCACCAACAGTGTAAGAAGGTTCCCTTTTCTCCACACCCTCTCTACTATTTATTATTTGTAGACATTTTGTTGGCAGCCATTCTGACCTGTGTGTGGTACCTCATTGTGGTTTTGATTTGCATTTCTCTGATAATGAGGGATATTGAGCATCTTTTCATGTTTTGTTAGCCATCTGTATGTCTTCTTTGGAGAAATGTCTGTTTAGTTCTTTGGCCCATTTTTTGATTGGGCCGTTTACTTTTCTGGTATTGAGCTACATGAGCTGCTTGTATATTTTTGAGATTAATTTTTTGTCAGTTGCTTCGTTTGCTATTATTTTCTCCCACTCTGAAGTCTGCCTCTTTACCTTGCTTATAGTTTCCTTCATTGAAACTGGAGCCTATTATACAGACTAAAGTAAGTCAGAAGGTAAAACACCAATACAGTATATTAATGCATATATATGGAATTGAGAAAGATGGTAATGATGACCCTATATATGAGACAGCAAAAGAGACACAGATATAAAGAACAGACTTTTGGACTCTGAGGGAGAAAGCGAGGGTGGGATGATTTGAGAGACTAGCATTGAAACATGTATATGACCATATGTGAAACAGATGACCAGTCCATTTGATGCATGAAACAGGGCACTCAAAGCCAGTGCACTGGGGCAACCCAGAGGGATGGGATGGGGAGGGAGGTGGGAGGGGCGTTCTGGATGGGGGACACATGTATACCCATGGCTGACTCATGTCACTGTATGGCAAAACCCACCACAATATTGTAAAGTAAGTAGTCTCCAATTTAAATAAATAAATAAACCCTTCACCGTCACCAGATGAATCAAGCCATTGATGTAGCTTTTGTTGTCTCTGTTCCTGCCAGCTTTGGGTTTGATTGACTGGAATATGCAGTGGATTGATGGAGGCGCTGAACTCTTAGTATAGAAAACAGATCATGGTATAAATATAGTGCTTCTTCTTAAGGGCCCTGTAGGAAGCCTTGGTTGCCTGTCTGCCAGCTGCTCTGCCATCACACACACACACAGACATGCACGCATGTCCATCCTCCCCTGGGAGCAATGACACCCTTGGGACCTACTGCAGCCAGTTCACTGGCTAGCACTGATGGAAAGTGACATCCCATTGTCCTTGAAAGTTTTTTGTTGGTATCATTCATAATTCTGCCTGAAATAAAACCTCAAGACTTCTGTTGGAAATTTCATAGTTTGGGACTTTAAGAAGAGAAGATGAGGAATTTCCAAGTACTTCCTTTATCCTCAGAGGTCCACATGCCACATGGATTCACCTACTGACTCGTCATCCGTTCAACCAACATTTAAACATTTACTGGATGCCAGCCCTGGAGGTGCAGAGACAGACGAGGCAGCAGCCTCACCCTTGGCTCAGAATCATGGAAACAGACACGGGGACATGCTGAGCGACCTGCAAGTCCTAAACTCTACAGAAGACATTGCCAAACCCATAATCATACAAGGAGAGACTGGTACCCACGAAGGCAGAAAGACAGGAGCCTGAAATGTGGATGGGAGACAGCCCTGAGCCGGGAGCAGAGCCTGGTTCTTTCCTCCCACTCTTATACCCCCGCTGGAAGTGATAACCATGGACACACTCGGTCTCCGCCCAGCACTTGACGCTCTGTGGTCTCCCACCCATGCTGGAATTCTGTCTCCAAAGCTCCTGCCTCCCGCTCCTCCCACTGGAGGTAGGGTGACCCCCCATGCCCCTCCCATACAGTGGTTCTACCCATGGCCTGGCCTCCCATCGCCCATCCCAGCCCCTCAGCCTACAGACCACACCACAGACGCTGGTTGTGTCCTGGCACGAGCATCCCCCTCCGGGACTTGGGAGGCACAGGAAGTTGCCTGGATTTTGGGTCTCTTCTTTCCCTTGGGTAATCGCAGGCCAGCCAAGGCCTGAGCAGCACTCATTGAACAGAGGACAACAGGCTCCAAGCTCAGGGTCTCCCCATGAGCAAAAGGCAGAAGGAAGGAAGCCCACAGATGGCTGAGGCTCTCGACCTCCTCTCAGCAGAGCAATGCTCAGCTCGGACTTGGACCTGAGCCACGGCCACCATCCCGTCTGCCCTGGGAGCCCCGAGTGCTTGTTCTGGGGCTTTGTGCTGCTCAGCAGGTGGGCACAGGCGTGATGGTGGTGGCTAGCTCTTGACCTTGACCTTAACGGAAGGACATAACGTCTCAGCTCAGTGAAAACAGTGGTTTCATGTACCATTTTCCACTTCCATTCTAACATCCCAGAAGGGGGAAAGGAGGTCCCATGATCCAGAGACCCGTGAGAAGAAAGACGTGCCAGGGTCGCGTGTAGAGGGGCCCCGATGAGCCGCTGCGCCGTGTGCCCCGGCCGGCACTTGCCCTGTCTGTTCCTTCACTCCTTCCCCTAGTCATTCCTGCGCTCTCTCTCTCCTGAGGGTGTGAGGAGGAGCCAGTGAGATTACGAGTGTGAAAGTGCTTGGAAAAAGACAACATGCTACCCAAGTGTGAGGCGCCAGCATTTCCACAGTGAATCACGCCGGGCAGGGGTGTCAGGCGGGTGAACAAGCTGATGGACGTGGAAGCCCCTTATAAATGCTAAGACGTGAACGAGGTGGAGAGCGATTAGCAGCAAGGCATGATTATCTATGTGGTTCAGATAACAACACCATTTTGCCACCTGCTGCCCAGATATTTCTGTAACTGTGTGACTTTGCAAAGATGTGAACCTTGCCTGCTGGGCTTTGCCCAGCTATAAAATGAGATACCCCCAGGGATGGCAAACACAGCCAGCTCTCAGATATCCACGGGGCCGAGGTCACAGGCACTAAAGAGGATGTGCTAAGTGGAAGAGGGTTGGCCCAGAGGACAGACCCATCATCTGGTTCAGCACGAATGCCGGGGAGGCACGTTCAGCTCAAGGCGATGCTTGTTAACATGGAATCATCTCTTGTAGCCCCTTCTGCCTTTGGATATTGCCTCCTCTCATGCTCACAGCTGCCCTGAAAGATCAGATTTCTTATCATTCCCATTTTACAGATGGAGAAAATGAGGCTTATGTCCAAAGTCACACAGATTTGAACACGAAGCAGACAAGATTTCCTGGCGTGTCGCTGTCACCATGAAGCCCACGCTTTTACCACTTCAGGCTGCTTTGTAATGACATTAAGAGCGTGGTTGCTGAGGCATTGTTTCCACATGGTGTTAAAAGTGGGACAGTTTTTCCATCATGTAGAGAACCTAAGCCTGGGCCAGGCCAGCCCTTTGGGAGCTGTTGCAGAAATTTGGGAGGGGAGAGCCACATCATAACCCCAGTAGGGAGAGCTGAGAATGCAGAGTCCCAGGCCCTGTTCTGGAGCTTCAGATTTAGTAGATCCAAGGAGCTGGGAATGTGCATCTCTGAAGCTTCCCCAGGGGAACTGACCTGCTCTTCCCAAGAGCCACAAATGCAAGGCAGTATCTAGAACCCAGCGTGCAACTTTTGTGTTCACAGTTTTAAATTTTGTATTTTCTTTTTATTTACTTTTTTAAAGTGTTTAAAAAGTTAAAGCCTTTCATTTTATTTTATTTATTTACTTTTGGTCGCATGGCACGTGGGATTAATACCCTGGCCAGGATTCAAACCTGCACCTGCTGCATTGGAAGCAAGGAGTCTTAACCGCTGGACCATGAGGGAAGTCCCCCTGATGATCATTGTAATTGATGGGACAAGGCTCACCATGATAAGTTTCCCAGAGTCCCTTGGACTTTAAAGAGGATACCGGTGGGGCCAATCTTATTGCTTCCTCATCCTTATCAGACCAATCTTTGATTCTCATCCTGAGAAAAGGAGGAATAAGGGATGGGAAGAGGTAAGGGATACGATGAATGGAAGAGACTTTATTTTGAGAAGAAGGCTGAGAGGGAGAGAGCAAATCAGTGTGCTACGACCACAGCTCCGTCTAGTGTATCACCATCATATAAGATAAATGAGCTTTTTTTCCCAATTATTCTGGGTTTTGTGAGCTCTGGGCCTGAACCATATAGACTATCACTTGAGCATCTTCACAGAGCTTTATAAACACCAGGCCCTGGGTACACAGGTCTTGGTCACACCTGGAGAGGTACAATTACTTATCAAACCCACAGGAAAAACAACCATTAATAAAATAACCCCCAAAGGCAACAAACTCATCTTCAACTGGCATTCCAGGCCAGCCAGGTCCAGCTCTGAGTTGCGTGTCCCCACACCAGAGGATAACACCTGACTCCCATCTCCCATGGCAACGGGCTTCTCGATCTCCAACTGCTCCTCTGCCTTCTCCTTCCTTATTTCTGAGAGACAGCCATGTCTTACAGCCCCCTAAAACCTTCCCGGAAAACCTGCCAAGCTATTAGAAATGTCTCCTTGAGGCACACTGTCTGCCCCTCGACTGAGCTATAGAGAAAGAAGAACACCAGCCAGGACTGGGTCTGGTAGCCTATCCATGCCTTCTCAACGAAGTTTAAGACCCTTAAAGGCCAGGACCAACAAGAAACTTCCTCTGCACCCATTTGCTGTTGTTCAGTTGCTCCGTTGTGTTCAACTCTTTACGACCCCAGGGACTGCAGCACGCCAGGCTTCCCTGTCCATCTCCCAGAATTTGCTCAGACTCATGTCCATTGAGTCAGTGATGCCATCCAACCATCTCATTCTCTGTCATCTCCTTCTCCTTCTGCTTTTATCTTTCCCAGCACCACCCCCCCAACTGATCATCGCTTCCCTTTTGGCTCAGACGGTAAAGAATCAGCCTGCAATGTGGGAGACGTGGGTTGGGAAGATGCCCTGCAGGAAGGCAGGGCAACCCACCCCAGTATCCTTGCCTGGAGAATCCCCATGGACAAAGGAGCCTGGTGGGCTACAGTCCGTGGGGTTGCAGAGTCGGACACGACTGAGCGACTAAGCACACAGCACAGTACAACTGATCACCAGAATTACCTGGGAGTTTGAAAACCAGCTTCTAGGTCCCAGCCCAGATTTGCTGCAGCAGAATTTTGGAGCAAGAAGCCCAGGAATCTATTTTTGAAAAGCTCCCTGGATGATTCTGCTGAATCGTCATCAGAGGGAAGCGCTGCCCTCCAGCCTCTCTGTAGCACAACGTGGAACACTTGGACGGTTCTCAGACTATTTGTTTCTTCATGATTGATGGATCAATCCAGCAGCTAGGCACATCTCTCCAGGCCAGTCACACCTGCCTCAGAGTTGGGACTGTGGTGCCATCAGCCAAGGCTCTGGCAGCCCAGGAGAGCCCTCCCAGCCTGTAGCCTCGGGCAGAGCGCTCGGTGCACCCGGGGCTGTCCCCCAGGAGCTCAAGGTTGCCCATCCTCTTGGTGGCAGCAGGATGGTCGTCCCTAGATCCTTCTCAGTTCCTAGATCAGGGTAGCAGCCTGCTCACTGCGGGGCTTCCACTGCCCCCTCCCCGTCCCCGGAGCCAGCTGCGTGACTCAGCACCCGGGGCTGCTGTTGAACCAGCATGCCAGTCGCTCTCAGAAACCATTATGGCAGGGTCCGCTCCAGCATTCCCTGCCTTGCATGCTAAGTCAAGGGGATCCGCTCCATATGGCAATGCATAATTTACAACACAATTTACTTCCTGCTTATATAGCTGATTCCATACAAAGCTTCCATTTGCATATTTATTAATTTACAAAATTAATGCCATTTTCTTAGTCCCTTACAGGATGTGTTGCTGGTCTCTGTCTTTGAATTAATTTCAATCTAAGGTGGAAACATTTGTTAAGGGAGTTGGCTCAGGCCAAAGTCATCAAATGCACGGCAATCACATGCCAGGAGGGTGTGGGGAAGAGAGGGCTAATGGTTATTGAGTGTCTCTAACTGTGCTGGTTCCAAGAAAATTAATGGTGCAGAATGTGAGTCTCCAAAATATCCTGTGATGACATATTGTTGCTGTTGTTGTTTGGTCGGTAAGTCATGCTGACTCTTTGCAGCCTCATGGACTGCAGCATGCCAGGCTTCCCTTGCCCTTCACTAGACTCATGTCCATTGAGTCGGTGATGCTATCTAACCATCTTATCCTCTGTGCCCCTCTTCTCCTCTTGCCCTCAATCTTTCCCAGTGTCAGGGTCTTTTCCAATAATTTGGCCCTTTGCAATAGGTGGCCAAAGTATTGGAGACGTATTGTTGCTGTTGTCTAAATAAGGACTTTGAGACTCAGAGTAAGTGGCTGGCCCACTGTCACATAGGCAGAGATTTAGATGCCCATGAAAGTCAAGAAATGGGGTCTCCATCTGTCTTGATTTCCATTAGTGACAAAGGCCATTCTTCTGCATAACAAATATTTTTTTCAGAGAGTGTATCCAACACCCCAGATATCACAGTGCTTACAGATATTCTTGCCACGTATCGTAATGCCTTAGACAGATAGGAGAGCAAGACGTCCCCTGAGAACCTTGCTCCGACTGCTGTTGCCAGCAGTGGAGCAGACCTACTTGAGAAAACAAATGTTTTGATTAACACTTCCACTTGGTGACACAGAAAAGGCTTCATCAGGAAGCCATTAAAGGCAGTGCTTTCCAAGTCGCTTTCCATTAAAAAAAAAATTCTACCTTTACTTCTTCCTGTCTCTCCAGCCACCAGCCTAAACCCCCCTCCCTTCCTTACCCACCTTCCTGAAGACAGAGCTCTCCAGCGTCCCTGTTGCCCTCATTTCCCCACCGATTCCTCAGTCTGCGACAATCAGGTCTTTGCCCCTGCAAGAATGATGACGTCATCACCACCTCAACCACCAATGTCTTTTCCACCTGTCTCTGGATCAGCTGTCTCCATGGAATCTGCTACCTTCAGCCACTCCTTCCTTGAAGCTTCCCTCCCTCCATTTGCCCACCACAGACTCAGCCCTGCTCCCCCTTCTCTGAGTGCTACCTCTATTATTAAAAAAATTTAAATTGTTATTATTTTAAAAAAATTTTGAGCTGTGTGACTCTGTTTTATTTTTTGGCCACATCACATGGCATGTGGGATCTTAGTTCCCCGGCCAGGGATTGGACCTGTGCCCCCTGCCTTGTAAGCGCTGAGTCTAAACCACTGGACCATCAGGGAAGTCCCTGAGCACTACTGCTTACATCCCTCTTTCCAGCTCCTCTTCCTGACTCTGCAATTCCCTCCTGACTCCCAAGTCTGAATCTCTACCCTCTTCCAGTCCAGCCTTTCCACCAACATCAGCAATGTTTATGAACCAGAGTTCTGATCACATAACCATTTGACTTCACTCTAACTGCTCCTCAATACCCTTGGATGGATGTAATCACCCACAGATTGCATAGTAGAATTCACACTCCTTGGAGGCAAAGAAAGAGCCTGCTTGCTCAGATACTCACAGCCCCTAGAACATTATACCTGAGGTGCGTGTGCTCAGGAACTTCAGAATCGTCCGACCTGAAGGCAATGCTATGCAATCTATGGACTGTAGCCTGCCAGGCTCCTCTGTCCATGGGATTCTCCAGGCAAAAATACTGGTGTGGGTTACCATGCTCTCCTCCAGGGGATCTTCCCAACCCATGCATCTCTTGCATTCCAGGCTGATTCTTTACGGCTGAGCCACCAGGGGAGGCCCCATTATACGTGACAGGTGCTCAAAAAATACTTGTTGAAAGGATGGATACCACCCTCACCATGATGGGAAAGCCACTCCCTTCTAGCTTTATCTCCCACGACTCCTTTAGACCCCAAGGGGCAATCATCTTTCGCATCAATACATCATGGCCCAGTCTCTCACCTGTGTTCCTGCTATTCCCACATGGTGGGATGATTCTCCCATACCTTCCACTTGACACCTCCCCCTCCCCACTCAAAACTCAGTTCTGACTTTACCTGTTTCCCTGGTGCCCTTGTGACAATAATCCTCCCTGCATAGAACCATCCTTTCGTTTTCTTCCAAGATTGCGAGGCACAACAGAGAGTATAAGTGAGCTAAGAGATCGGTACCCTAAGTCCTTGACCAACCAAGAACCAGGGCTTAAGTCATCCTCAGGAGACAGAAGGAAATGTCAGGCTATATAAAACATTTTATCTACTTGGGACTTATGTTCACCCAGTGTAGCCACCAGATAAATTGGATCGGTTTCTCTATTACAGGATGTTTTTGCTCAAATTGAACAAGGACCCAAGGCTCGGTGGCCAACTTGGTCTCTTTTCTGTAAGATGCCACTTCTGGCTCGCAAGACTTTCCATGCTGAGGATGATCTGAGGCAAAGAAAAGCAAGGAACACATCTCTGGGCTGGGAATGTTTCTGCAAACGTTCTGGAGTAGCTAGTAGCCTGAGAACTCCTGCTCACCAGGCTGTTCTTTAGCACCCACCTTTCTAATGAGGAATGGGGGCAGGATAAAGAGTGGGTATGCCTCCATCCCGGAGAAGGCAGTGGCATCCCACTTCAGTACTCTTGCCTGGAAACTCCCATGGACAGAGGAGCCTGGTGGGCTGCAGTCCATGGGGTCGCTGAGTCAGACACGGCTGAGCGACTTCACTTTCACTTTTCACTTTCATGCATCGGAGAAGGAAATGGCAACCCACTCCAGTGTTCTTGCCTGGAGAATCCCAGGGATGGCGGAGCCCACTGGGCTGCCGTCTGTGGGGTCGCACAGAGTCGGACACGACTGAAGCGACTTAGCAGCAGCAGCAGCATGCCTCCATCCAAGGTGAGGAACACCTTCAAATGAGTGCCCCCAGAGCCAAACATGAAACAAAGAAGAGGAAATCACCAAAACGTATAATTTTAACTGAGAAAAAGCCTTCAGAAGCCGAACTTTACCCTCTTCCCTGTCATCCACCCCACCTGGTGTCTCTCCCTTCATTCAGCAGATATTTACAAGTAGGTTAGCTGACTCTGACTCGGTATCTTTGCCTTTGACCCAGGCCGGTAACAATGATGAAGTCTTGAGCTCCCCCTAGAGGCCAATAGTAATTGGCAGGAAGGGAAATGGATAAGATTCTGCTGCAGCTGCTGCTGCTGCTAAGTCGCTTCAGTCGTGTCCGACTCTGTGCGACCCCATAGATGGCAGCCCACGAGGCTCCCCCGTCCCTGGGATTCTCCAGGCAAGAACACTGGAGTGGGTTGCCATTTCCTTCTCCGATGCATGAAAGAGAAAAGTGAAAGTGAAGTTGCTCAGTCGTGTCCGACTCTTAGCAACCCCATGGACTGCAGCCCACCAGGCTCCTCCGTCCATGGGATTTTCCAGGCGAGAGTACTGGAGTGGGGTGCCATTGCAGGTCAGCATAAATGAGTAGCTGATTCCCAGAGAGAAGCAGCAGTGAAATGCACAGGACTGTGGAGAAGTAGAGGGAGCACTCTCAGGGCATAGCCCAAGAGTCCATTCAGGATTCATTCCAAAGGCAGAAGGATGTCGTAAAGATAATTGAGCCAAGCAAGCGATCAGAGCCGTGATTGTGAATTTCAGCCTTAGAAAGCAGACGGGAGGAGGAATAAAGGAAGAGCCCTCTGCTGAGTGTCTGCTTTCTGCTTCCACCAGTTCAGTAGGCTTTTCACCCACAACGTACGTGCTCAGTTGCTTCAGCCGTGTCGAATTCTTTACAGACCTACGGACGATTAGCCGGTCAGGCTTCTCTGTCTATGGAGTTCTCCAGGCAAGAATACTGGAGTGGGTTGCCATGCCTTTCTCCAGGGATCTGCCCACCCCAGCTGTCTAACCTGGTTCTCCCGCGTTGCAGGCACTTTCTTTACCATCTGAGACACAAGGAAAGTTCCCAAGTCCACTTTAAAAATAGGTGTGATCTGAATTTTGGACCCTAATTCTTAAATGCCAAAGTTCACACTGTACTTGCCATGCTACCTTCAAGGGAAGAAAAGTCTGGGCTGAAGCCACTGCTTGGGATTGTGCTGGGTCTGTTTTTGACTACAAACCAAAATAGATGCTTTTGTGGCCTTAACAGCCATGCTGGTAATTGTGTACCAAGGGCTTTATAGCTATTAGCTCAGTCTTCACAATACAGCTGGAAAGTGGTAGTAATAATAATAAGTAAAGCTATAAATTATTATCACCATTATCCCATTTCAGAAATGTTGGCTTACCCAAGGTCATAGGTAGGAAATAGCAAAGATGGATTTGAACATAAGACATGGCCTGGAGCAGGGGTCAGCAAATGTTTTCTTTAAAGAGGTTTAAATTGGGAACTTCCCTGGCAGTTCTGCAGTTAAGATTCTGTGCTTCCACTGTGAGGGATGTGGGTTCTATCCCTAACTGGGGAACAAAGATTCCACATGCCATGGGATGCAGCCAAAAAAAATTTTAAAAAAGGAAAAGAAAAAAGAGCTTTGAATTACAGTGGGAGAGCAGCTGCAGACAATGCTTAAACAATGAAACACCGGGCATAATTGGGTCCCAATAAAACTTTATAAAAACAGGCAGAGAGCCAGATTGGCCCATGGGCCATCGTTGACCAACCCTTGTCCTAGACTCTTCTTGGTTTGGTTAGGAGATGACCTGGAAGTTGGTGAATCCAGAAGGGCCTCACAGGTAGTGGACTCAGTCATTCCAGGCACAGACATCATATATGCAAAAGTATGAAGGTGCAAACGAGGATGAAAAATGATGAACGCTAGATAGAGGTGGCTGAGCCTGGACAGGGGGACTGCATGGCTGAAGGGGGTCAGAACTGCAGGCAAAGGGGCCAGATGGCGAGAGCAGCGTGCGTGCATGCAAGGTAAGCTGCTTCACTCATGTCTGACTATGACGATTTACAACCCTATGTTCTGTAGCCCACCAAGCTCTCCTGTCCATTGGATCCTCCAGGCAAGAATCCGGGAGTGGGTTGCCATGCCCTCATCCAGGGGATCTTCCCAACCCAGGGATCAAACCCACATCTCCTGTGGCCCCCGCATTGCAGGCAGATACTCTTCACTGGGGAAGCCAGAGAGCAGCATAAACTACACTGAAGAGTGGCAACCATCGCAGATTTTAAATCGGGGAGTGACCTGGAAAGGCCCTCTGTGGGCTGATGAGAGTCCCAGGAATCCTGAGATAGGGGCTGGGAGCAAGTTGAGAGGCGTAGTAACCATGCAGAGAACCATGCTATTAAATGTCCCCCGAAGGATGAGTGGATAGCAACTTCCCTGGCAGTTCAGTGGGTAAGACTCTGGGATTCCACAGCAGGGGACGGGGGTTCAATCCCTGGTTGGGGGAACCAAGATCTTACACGCACTTTGGGGCACAGCCGGAAAAAAAGAAAGAAACGAATGGATAAAGAAAATGTGGCATATACATACAACGAATAAAAATTATTCGGCCTTGAAAGGGAAGGGAATCCTGTCAGATGCTACAACACTGGTAAATCTTGAGGACAGGATGCTGAGTGAAATAAGCCAGGCATGCACAAAAGGACAAATACTGAGTAATTCCACTTACCCAAAGCACCTAGAACCGTCAAGTTCATAGACGCAGAAAGTCGCAGGGTGAGTGCCAGGGAGGGAGGGAGGGGTGAACAAGGGTTTGTTGCTTAATGGGTACAGAGTTTCAGTTTTGCAAGATGAAAGGACTTCTGGAGCTCTGTGGCCCAATAATGTGAATATGCTTACCACCACCACCTGTACACTTAGAAATGGTTGAGATGGTGGGTTCTACATTGTTGCTGTTCAGTTGCTAAGTGTGTCTGACTCTGTGACACCATGGACTGCAGCACACCGGGCTTCCCTTTCCTTCACCAGCTCCTGGAGTTTGCTCAAATTCATGTCCATTGAGTCACTGTTGCCATCCAGCCATCTCATCCTCTGTCGCCCCCTCCTCCTCTTGACCTCAATCTTTCCCAGCATCAGGGTCTTTTCCAGTGAATTAGCTTTTTGAATCAAGTGGCCTAAGTATTGGAGCTTCAACTTCAGCATCAGTCTTTTCAATGAATGTTCGGAGCTGATTTCCTTTAGGATTGACTGGTTTGATCTCCTTGTTGTCCAAGAGTTCTATGTTACATGGGGCTTTAAAAAATTTTTTTTTCTTTATCTTAGTTTTGACTGTGCTGGATCCTCTTTGCAGGCTTTCTCTTATTGCAGCTTGCAGGCTCTAAGGCTCACAGGCTTCAGTAGTTGTAACGTACAGCCTTAGCTGGCACTTGGGATCTTTCCCAACCATGGATAGAACCCACGTCCCCTGCATCGGCAGGCAGATTCTTAACCACTGGACCACAAGGGATGTCTGGTTTTTTTTTTTAAACCATATTTAAAAAATAAAATAAAAGAGCTTATAGAGCAGTAAATTCAGGCAGCAGCAGAGGAGGAGGGGCAGACAGACGCGAGAGGGGCCAGAGAAGGAGGATCACTAGGCTGCCTTCACTGTGAATATTGTCCTGACGCTCTGACCCGATCCGTCAGCCGTGGGGCTGGTCTCCGCTTCACCCGAGTTCACTCAGCGTGGCGTCTCCAGCCATATGCTGGGCCACCCTGTTCATTCATCATGCCTCCTGAAAAGTCTCTTAATTACATTATGTTCACAATCCATAAAACATAATTAAAATATGTAAATCCATTATATTCTTTAATGAGCACATTGAGACCTCAAAATTTTAAATTAGATATAAAATTGATGTGGACCTACTACTATTGATTACTCACGGTAATAAATCATCCTCAATTTGGAAGGAGATGGCTTCCCTCCTCCCCTTAGATCCTTTTTTTTCCCCCCTTCTAGCATTTCCTGTGACAATTTGAAATGACGTGCAGTCTTTCAAGGATGGCGAGGCCCCGGGTTGCCGTAACTTGACAACACCGGTAGCAAAAGCGATAACTAATGTTTGGACTGGTGCCCTGGAGCTTGCAGGGAATTTGCACAAAACATTTTCTCACTTAGGCTGCAGCAATGTTTTTGTTTGGGGAGCTCCCCTGGTGGCCCAGTGGTTAAAACTCTGAGCTTCTACTGCAGGGCATGTGGGTCTGACCCCTGGTTGGGGAACTAAAATCCTACATGATGCATGGTACAGTCAAAATATGTATGTTATTTAAAAAAATTTTTTTTTTGTTTTCATTTCAGTATAAGCACACTGGTACTTCATTCTTGGGGAAAATATCAGAAGCATCGCTATGCTTTGTTTGTCTTTGTCCCCTAGCTTCTGCTCATCCCCAGCTGCATCTCATTCTTCCACTAAAGCGAGTCAGTTTCTATTTGCCAGACACATCGTGTTGCTACACGCCTCCACGTCTCTGCCCAAGCTAGTCTTTCTCTGCAGTGACTGTTCTTTTCTCATCTCTCCATGGAATTTGTACAAATTCTCAAGCCCACCTCCGGTATCTCCTTTTCCAACCTGCCCTGACAATGTCCGTGGCTTTGTGTGAAGGTCTGGAACACTGCTCTACTTTCTAAGAACACCTTCCACGGGTACCATTTTTATGTACACCATATTATTTTCATTGGACCTTCCTAATGGCCATGCGAGACAGTCATTAAAGGCATCACCCTTCTTTTACAGACCACATGCTTGTAAAGCTCATAAAGGTTAATTGATTTGTCCAAAGCCATATAGTCTGTAGGCTGGGCACGTAAATGCCTGAACCTGGCTCCATCGGGTATAGAAACTCAATTCTTCTTGTGAAACTTTCCCAAAGGGCCTCCCTCTCTCTCTTGCTACTTCTCGCATCTGCTCTCAATATGCTACAGAAGCTTTAATAAAGAACATTCTTCCCGCTCTAATCCAGTTCCTTCCCACCATAGCCTCCAGGTTTACTTCCATTGTCAGAAGCTTCAAGTGGGTTTCACAGTTTAAGCTGGAAGTTAAGCACCCAGGCTTTAGAAATACACAGAGCCTGAACTGGAATTCCAATCCTACTGCTGACTAAATGCGTGACTTTGGTCAATTTGTTGAACCTCTCAATCTTGGTAACCTGATCTCTATGACAGATAAACCATAGTAACTACTGCAGAGGTCATGAGGACTCTGTAAAATAATGCATGTAAAATGCCTGCTTCTTAGGCAGTGACCACTGATTATCAACTTTAGTTATTATTACCATTAACCTTATTACCATTATCTTAAGCTAGGAAACCCCCTTTCTCAAGGTGGATGGGCTTGGAACCAGAACATTCTCTCTCTCTCTCTTTTTTAAGAATTATTTTAATTTGTAAATCTCTGACTCTATTCTTTTGGCTTTGTCGGGTCTTAGCTACTGCAGGTGGGATTTTCACTGGAGCGCAGTGGTTCTTGGCTGCGGCATTCAGGCTTCTCTCTAGCTGTGGCACTCTGGCTGGGTTGTCCGTTGGCATATGGAATCTTAGTTCCCCAACCAGGGGTTGAACCCACGTCCTCTGCATTGGAAGGCGAATTCTTAACCCCTGGACCACCAGGGAAGTCCCCAGAATATTTTCAACATTTTCTGTGACCCTAGGCAGCAGCAAGAGCCAAGAAGTCTACCCACCAAGGGGATTGCTTCCGAAATATTAGAGATGTATTTTGTTAGAATACCTCTGAAAGGCACCCAAGGGATTAACTTGGCAATCCAGCTCCCTCTTTTCCAAGTGAGAAATCAGTATCCCAAGAGTGCAAAATGATTCACTCATCATTCATCATTTTCTTTTGATAAATATCTATTAATTGCCTGAACATCTATTAATAGGCTAACAGCCTAAGTACCCTGGGAAGCCAATGAAAGCCTATTTAATCCAAAGTGTCTGAAGTAGAAGAGTAATAGGTAACTGAAAGGATTATCAATGTATCTACAGTGCCTAATATGGGGTCTGACACACAGTAGGAACTCACAAAAAAATTGCTAAATAATGGCACGATTATCATTTCTACTGCATCTGATTTCTCATAGCAACATTATCTCTTTGAAATGAGTTCCAACTCAAGTCACTAAAATCACACCACCTTCCTTTAGCACGCGTGCGTGCTTAGTCGCTCAGTCGTGTCTGACTCTTTGTAACTCAAGGACTGTAGCCCATCAGGCTCCTCTGTCCATGGGATTCTCCAGGCAAGAATACTGGAGTGGGTTGCCATTTCCTTCTCCAGAGGGTATTCTTGACCCAGGGATTGAACTGGGGTCTCTTGCATTGCAGGCAGGTTCTTTAACGTCTGAGCCACTAGGGAAGCCCCTTCCTTTGGCAATGTGGTTCTAAATCGTTGGTGTTTATCAAAATCACCAGGATGGTTTGTTAACTCACAGATGGCTGGGCCCCATCCCAAGAGATTCTGCTTGAAGACCCAGGAATGTGCATTTCATACATGCTCCGCATAGTACTGATGCCACTGGACTCGGAATTTTTAATATATATAAATAAGTACTTATCTCAAGGTGGCAGAGTGTAGATGGAAAAAGCTTGGATTCAGTGGCAGAATTTATTTTCTTGGGCTCCAAAATCACTGCAGTTGGTGACTGCAGCCATGAAAATAAAAGACTTTTGCTCTTTGGAAGAAAAGCTATGACAAACCTAGACAGCGTATTAAAAAGCAGAGACATCATTTTGAGGACAAAGATTCGTATAGTCAAAGCAATGCTTTTTCCAGTAGTCATGTATGGATGTGAGAACTGGACCATAAAGGAGGCTGAGTGACAAAAAATTGCTGCTTTTGAATTATGGTGCTGGAGAAGACTCTTGAGAGCCCCTTGGACTGAGAAAAGATCAAACCAGTCAATCCTAAAGAAAATCAACCCTGAATATTCACTGGAAAAACTGATGCTGAAGCTTCAGTACTTTGGCCACCCGATGCAAAGAGTCAACTCACTGGAAAAGACCCTGATGCTGGGAAAGGTTGAGGGCAGGAGTAGAAGGGGACAACAGAGGATGAGATGGTTGGATGGCATCACCAACTCAATGGACATGAGTTTGCACAAACTCCAGGAGATAGGGAAGAACAGGGAAGTCTGGAGTGCTGCAGTCCATGGAGTTGCAAAGAGTCAGACACAACTTATCACCTGAGCAACAACAACTACTGCTCTCAAGGGTGGCAAAGCATAACGGAAAGAGCTTGGATCCCTGAATCACTGCATGGCAGACACCCACCAAACACACACCCTGGATTAGGAGTGAGTGAAAATCCAACTTAATAATGTTAAAAATTCTACAATTGAGAGTTTATCTGTTACAGAAGCTAGAAGTACTGAACACAGAAAAAAAAGATAGTTGTTTCTGTGAAGAACAGGAAGGAACAATAAACTTAGGCTTCTGATGGTCATTCCTTGGCTTACAATACAAGAGTGTATACCCTAGTCTTCTTGTCCTCCGTCTGCCCTCAGTCTCCGCACCCTCATATCCTCTAAATTCTAGGTCCACCAGGGTTATAGGAGGTATATGGAGGAAAAGAGGTCAAGAGGGAGGTCACCCCAGCTAGCCAAAAGATAGCCTTCTGAAAGTTTTGGTATAAAATCGGAGTAGAGGGAACGCAATTACTTGTTCATTTGTTAGGCATATTTGCTGAGTGCCAATGTGCACAGACACTGTTTTAGTAAGTGTACATTCAGTGATGCACAGGCTGAAAGCTTAGAACAAAGACACATAGGGTCATCTGCAGGGCACTGACAGTCCTTCAGGTGCAAGCAAGACATAACCATCACCTAAATGAATGTCTAAACAAAATCAAAAGACACTTGCTCCCTAGAAGAAAAGCTATGACAAACCTGCTGCTAAGTCACTTCAGGCGTTTCCAACTCTGTGCGGCCCCATAGACAGCAGCCCACCAGGCTCCCCCATCCCTGGGATTCTCCAGGCAACAACACTGGAGTGGGTTGCCATTTCTTTCTCCAATGCATGAAAGTGAAAAGTGAAAGTGAAGTCGCTCATGGTGTCCAACTCTTTGCAACCCCATGGACTGCAGCCTTCCAGGCTCCTCCGTCCATGGGATTTTCCAGGCAAGAGTACTGGAGTGGGTTGCCATTGCCTTCTCCAACAAACCTAGACAGCATATTATAAAGCAGAGACATCATTTTGCAGACAAAGATTCAAACAGTCAACGATGTGCTTTTTCCAGTAGTCATGTATGGATGTGTGAGTTGGACCATAAAGACAGCTGAGTGCCAAAGAACTGATGCTTTCGAATTGTGGTGTTGGAGAAGACTCTTGAGAGTCCCTTGGACTGCAAGGTGATCAAACCAGTCCATCCTAAAGGAAATCAACCCTGAATAGTCACCGGAAGGGCTGATGCTGAAGCTCCAATACTTTTGCTACCTGATGCAAAGAGCCATCTCACTGGAAAAGACCCTGATGCTGGGAAAGCCTGAGGGCGGGAGGAGAAGGGAACCACAGAGCATGAGATGGCTGGATGGCATCACCAATTCAATGGACACGAGTTTGAGCAAACTCCAGGAGATAGGGAAGGATGGGGAAACCTAGTGTGCTGCAGTCCATGGGGTTGCAAAGAGTCAGATATGACTGAGTGACTGAACAACAACAGCTAATGAATGGCTTAACAATCTCAAGAAGTTTGGATGCTATTTTCAACCAGAAGGGGCAGTCATTGATCAGCATGGGAAAGATTCAAGGAGGCATTGTTTGACCTTGCTGACATGTCTGTCCAGGAGAGAGAGAGAACACTAGCATCCCTTAGACCCTGCTTATCAGGGAGAAGTGTACCTCAGGCTATCTTAGCTGAGAAGCCACTTTCTGTGCTTTGTGTATAGGGACACAAGGTGCTGATGTGCTGACGTAAGCACCCCATCCTTCCTATTAGTTAGAATTCTCAATGAAAAGTTACATAGGCTTTCTAGTTGTACCTCAGTCTATCAGGAGTTGGGCTAATGTGAGTCTCTGAAGATGTAAGCCTCCAAAGATGTTAGCCTGTGACAGTACACTGATAAAAATAGAGTTCCTGGGCTTGCTCAACCTAATGGGCCAGTTCATGGACCATAACCCTATGTGAAGCCTCCTAACACCAAATCAGCCACTTCCCTGGTGACTTTCTACCTTTACCAGATGCCTCCTTTCAAATATTGGCCCAAACTGGTTGTAGTTTCGTAGTTCTCAGATAATGTGCGTGCGCATCTCTCTCGTCTGCAGTTGCCTCTCTGCCTTACCTACTTAGCAAACGCCTGCATTTCCCTCAAAATCCAGTTTAAATATCCTCTCTTTGGGATGCTTTTTCTTGTTGAGCATCTTTTCTGAATTACCATTGTACTTTGGACATAACTTGGTTTTCAATCATCTATTAAATGCCTTTTGAATACAGTCCCTGAAGTTTCTATTATGCATTTAATCCTGGTAGAAACTCCTTAATGACACATGTTGTTATCCACATATCACGAATGATGAATTGAAGTCTCAGAAAATTTAAGCCCAAGATCACAGAGTCAGTGAGTTTCCCAGGCTAGGAGTCCTTTTTAAAAAAAATATTTATCTCTCCATTTATTTATTTGGCTGCCTTGGGTCTTAGTTGTGGCATGCAGGATCTTTCCCTAGGTCTCCTGGACTCTATAGTTGTGGCACACAGCCTCAGTAGTTGTGGGGAGTGAACTTAGCTGCTCCACAGCCTATGGGATCTTAGTTCTCTGACCAGGGATCAAACTCAAATCCCGTGTACAGCAAGCTGTATTTGTAACCACTGGCCCACCAGGGAGGTCCCCCAGGCTAGGATTCTAATTGAGCTGTGTTAGGTTGCAAAGGTCATCATTAAGGTTATATGTGCTATGTTAATGTGCTGGTCACTCAGTCATGTCCAACTCTTTGCAACCCCATGGATTGTAGCTCTCCAGGCTTCTCTATCCATGGAATTCTCTAGGCAAGAATAGTGGGATGGTTTGCCATTTTCTCCTCCAGGGCATCTTCCTGATCCAGGGAATGAACCTTGGTCTTGTGCATTGCAGACAGATTTTTTACTGTCTAAGTCACCAGGGAATCCCCATTAAGGTTATAGTGCACCAACATGTATTTACTTGTCTGGTCTTCTCTATTAAACTGTGAGCTGCAATAGGAACCATGCCTTTGATCTACCCCTGCACGTACCTGCAATTGCCTGCACAGGAAGTGCTGTGTGTGTGTGTGAGTGTGTGTGTGTGTGAGTGTGTGTGTGTGTGAGTGTGTGTGTGTGTGAGTGTGTGTGTGTGAGTGTGTGTGTGTGTGAGAGAGAGTATGTGTGTGTTGAATGAATAATGAATGAATGAATGAATGAGCAGGTAGCTTTTTCATGTGGCAGAATATGGCCATGTATAACAGATTTTGTACAAATATTTTCTGTCACTGTCTTTAGCATTCTGCCTTGCTTACTGGTTTGATCTGCACTTCCCCTCCATTCCATATAAAATATTCCACTGAGATATTCATGGAGAGAGGCTCCTCCGAGTCCCTTTGGGGAAATTCTTCAACCACACAATGCTAATTGTATGCACTTAAATGGCCTGGATATTGAGCTTAGTCTCTGGTTGATACAGCAGACAGAATCTAAGATGTGCTCCTTTGAGAGACAGAAAGAGACAGCCTCTATCTACACATGATTTCTTCTCAAATGCTCTCTCTCTCTGGTGGCAGATGGTTCACAGGCCTGTCCTGTGCATGTTCTGATACTTAAGGTATAAGAGGAGTCTTGAGGGGGAGGAAAAAGAGATGAAGATGGGATCAAAGGTGATCACCACGTGTTTATACTTTAAATCCCACTTACAGGAGGAGTCACACCTCAAAAATGGAGGGTGGGGGGGAGGTGAGGAGAAAGCCATATACACACAAGATAAAATCTGAAAAATTAGGCAGCTGGAGTAAACTGACAGCAGAGATGTTTATTTCTTGCAGGTACAGACTTCATTTCTTCTAACCTGCTATTTCAGTATTAAGGCTTCTCTAAAGCAATCTCCATTTCTTGCGTGAAGTTTTTAGTTAAATTTAGTATTAATATTTTTGCAACAAATATGACAATGTCCTTACTATGTCATTATCTTCTACAGATTAGATTTAAAAAATTTCAAAAACACTTACATTCTCCCACAAATCAAAAAATACAAATAAATTGGAAAACAATGTACAGCCACACCGGAAACTCAGGGGGTGGGTGGGGGTGGAAATGTACCCCAAAGTAAGAGGCCACTTTTTTTTTTTTGCAAAGTAACAAAATTAGCAAAGATACAAAAATGGTGATCCAAATGTTAGTAAATATTTAATTCCATCCATATCTTCATATACACCAGTGAGGATATTAATTGGTTCCGACATTTGAGAAATAACTGTAAAGAATATTAAGGCTACACATTAACGTTATTCTTAAATTCTGGTTCTGAAAATTCTATCTTAAAGAAACAATTCAAGAAGGGAGGAGGGGGTCTCCTGCATTGCAGGCAGATTCTTTACCATCGGAGCCATCAAGGAAGGCCTTCCTCCTGGTCCTTATTATCATTAGCTACATACCTGAAAACTAAAGACTACGCTATCCCTTCTGTGCTTGACACCAAACTGTGCAATAGGAAACTCCCTTCCTGAATCTGGATTTATTTTAAAATCTGGATTTATTTTAAAATCTACATTTATAACCATCCAGATCTCTTGGGCATACAACTTTGCTTCTATATTAAAATATGATCTGACAGCAACATCACATTCCAGACTACACATAGCACAGCCAAATATTAAAAAACTCATTAGGATCAAGGTTATTGGACTGGATTGTTACCCACTTATTCAGAGACTTTGAGAAAGTTATTAAATAAGTTGAAGCCTTGATTTACTCCTCTATGATATGAAAGTAGTAGGGTTCTTTTGAGGATTAAATGAGGCATTTTAGATCAATGCATTTTCCTTGAATACAGTAAGGGCTCAGAACACCATGCACCCTTATGCCAGTCAGGCTATCCAAAACCTTTGGGCTCCAGGGTATCATTAATCTTTCTGTGACTTTCTGGCCTTCTGAGTCATCCTTTCTTGGATGACACAATCCACTTACGTGCCATCACTGAATAGAAGGAATTAGCTCAAACATCCCTAAACAGTCTTCATCATCCTTAGTTCATCAAGCTCCAAGTATGTGAATTCGGCCAAGAAAAGTTGCCATGTCTTTCCCCCATAGGGAATTCAGAAGGGTTCCATGGAGCAATTCTAAANGAATTAGCTCAAACATCCCTAAACAGTCTTCATCATCCTTAGTTCATCAAGCTCCAAGTATGTGAATTCGGCCAAGAAAAGTTGCCATGTCTTTCCCCCATAGGGAATTCAGAAGGGTTCCATGGAGCAATTCTAAAAAGATAATCTGTCTTCCTACGGTGGACACGGTCAATACCTGCTCCTTTTCTACTTTTCCACATAGATAGTGTCCCCCAATGGAGCTCCTCGAAAACTACATTTCGAGGACTTCCCTGGTGGTGCAGTGGATAAGAATCTGCCTGCCAGTGCATGGGACACAAGTTTGATCCCTGGTCCTGGAAGATGCCACACGCTGCAGAGCAACTGAATGGCTGAGCCACAGTGACTGAAGCCCAGTGCCTAGAGCCTGTGCTCTGCAACGAGAGAGGCCGCTGCAATGAGAAGCCCACGTGCCGCAGTGAAGAGTAGCCCCCACCCCCCACAACTAGAGAAAGCCTTGGCGCATCAGCAAAGACCCAGGGCAGCCAAAAATAAGTGAATAAAATTTTTAAATACCTTTTGATTCTCTGAGTCACCAAAACTCAAGGCAATCTTACTTGTGCACATGGACTCAATATTGCAGTGGAAGTCATCTTGTGTAGCTCAGACGGTAGTAAGTCCGTCTGCAAGGCAGCAGACACGGGTTTGATCCCTGGGTCAGGAAGATCAACTGAAGAAGGAAATGGCTCCCCACTCCACTATCCTTGTCTGGGAAATCCCGTGGACAGAGGAACCAGGCGGGCTACAGTCCTTCAGGTGGCAAAGAGTTGCACACGACTGAGGGATTAAGCAACAACAGACCCCCATCTTCTCTATTTAATTCCCCAAATAAACGGAAATGAAAGGCCAAAAATACAGAAAAATCAAGAACCATGACAAAGTGTATTTTCTGTGGGAAAGATATATTATTTTTATAATAAGAAAATCATCATAATTGTCAGCCTGGATGAAGAATCTCTTCTCCATCATCTCAGAACACAGCTTTATTCTCACAGCTGCACATTCTGTTCTGAAACATGCACCACTAAAAAAAAAAGACATCACATTTTCCATCTCTTGCCTACTCAGATGTTAGTCCAGTCCAATGAATTCTGCAATCCAATCTGGTTATAAAAATCCGAGGCTCTCTCAGAAGGACACTCAGTCAAACTCAAGTTCTTTTCATTATCTCAGCCACTTTTCTGCTTCAGATCCTCTCTGAACTCTAAAGACTCCTAGGACATCATTCTCCTTCTTTCTACCGATGCTTAGAGACTAAGGTGCTGGGTGGAGGCCAGAAACACGACACACCTAGTTCCTAGGCAACCAGAATGCTCTCCTCTGAACTTGACTCTCTCTAAGTCACCTCTCATAGCACCCAGAGGGGCTGCTGCTGCTGCTGCTAAGTCGCTTCAGTCATGTCCGACTCTGTGCGACCCCATAGACGGCAGCCCACCAGGCTCCCCCCTCCCTGGGGTGCTCTAGGCAAGAACACTGGAGTGGGTTGCCATTTCCTTCTCCAATGCATGAAAGTGGAAAGTGAAAGGGAAATCGCTCAATCGTGTCCGACTCTTCGCGACCCCATAGACTGCAGCCCACCAGGCTCCTCCATCCATGGGATTTTCCAGACAAGAGTACTGGAGTGGGGTGCCATCGCCTTCTCCACCCAGAGGGGCAGGCAACAGGATACCTTTGGCCCTAACTGGAGGCAGACTTATATCCCACACTAAGAACCAGGATTCCTTTGAGTTTAGCATTCAGGTATTCAGCAATACATTCTCAAAGTTGCACTCTCTCCAGCATCCTTCCTTCTGTAGTTCATGACTGAGGGAGACAGGAGAGAATCTTATCTCTCCATGGGACTCATATGTTTTACGACACTGAACCTTTGAGTTTCCAAGCAGCTTCTCGATCTAAAGGCTCTGTGGGTCTAACTTCATATGACCAAGTTTAACTTCCTGTTCATTCTCTCTATCTCAGATATTTTTGGTGAAGATATCTCGTTAAAGTCTCAAAAGGCTAAGAAAACAATTGTCAAGGGATCTGTTGTTGAAGGAGTGAGTTTATCAGAGGACAGGGCTTCCCTGGTGGCTCAGTGGTAAAGAATCCACTTGTCAATGCAGGGTTCGATCCCTGGGTTGAGAAGAGGAAGAAATGGCAACCCACTCCAGTATTCTTGCCTAGAAAATCCCATGGACAGAGGAGCCTGGGGGCCCACAATCCACGGAGTCTCAAAGAGTTGGATGTGACTTAGAGACTAAAACAACAACAATCATAATCACCTCACACAAATCAAAACCAACTTTTTATGGTGTTAAATAAACATAAAATTTTCCATCAACCATTTTTAAGTGTCCAGTATCAGTTCAGTTCAGTTCAGTCGCTCAGTCGTGTCCGACTCTTTGTGACCCCATGAATCGCAGCACGCCAGGCCTCCCTGTCCATCACCAGCTACCGGAGTTCACTCAGACTCATGTTCATCGAGTCCGTGATGCCATCCAGCCATCTCATCCTCGGTCGTCCCCTTCTTCTCCTGCCCCCAATCCCTCCCAGCATCAGAGTCTTTTCCAATGAGTCACCTCTTCACATGAGGTAGCCGAAGTACTGGAGTTTCAGCTTTAGCATCATTCCTTCCAAAGAAATCCCAGGGTTGATCTCCTTCAGAATGGACTGGTTGGATCTCCTTGCAGTCTAAGGGACTCTCAAGAGTCTTCTCCAACACCACAGTTCAAAAGCATCAATTCTTCCGTGCTCAGACTTCTTCACAGTCCAACTCTCACATCCATACATGACGACAGGAAAAATCATAGCCTTGACTAGACGGACCTTAGTCGGCAAAGTGATGTCTCTGCTTTTGAAAATGCTATCTAGGTTGGACATAACTTTTCTTCCAAGGAGTAAGCGTCTTCTAATTTCATGGCAGCAGTCACCATCAGCAGTGATTTTGGAGCCCAAAAAAATAAAGTCTGGCACTGTTTCCACTGTTTCCCCATCTATTTCCCATGAAGTGATGGGACCAGATGCCATGATCTTCGTTTTCTGAATGTTGAGCTTTAAGCCAACTTTTTCGCTCTCCTCTTTCACTTTCATCAAGAGGCCTTTTAGCTCCTCTTCACTTTCTGCCATAAGGGTGGTGTCATCTGCATATCTGAGGTTATTGATATTTCTCCCGGCAATCTTGATTCCAGCTTGTGTTTCTTCCAGTCCAACGTTTCTCATAGTCAATAAAGCAGAAGTAGATGTTTTTCTGGAACTCTCTTGCTTTTTCCATGATCCAGCAGATGTTGGCAATTTGATCTCTGGTTCCTCTGCCTTTTCTAAAACCAGCTTGAACATCAGGGAGTTCACGGTTCACGTATTGCTGAAGCCTGGCTTGGAGAATTTTGAGCATTACTTTACTAGCATGTGAGATGAGTGCAATTGTGTGGTAGTTTGAGCATTCTTTGGAATTGGAATGAAAACTGACCTTTTCCAGTCCTGTGGCCACTGCTGAGTTTTCCAAATTTGCTGGCAGATTGAGTGCAGCACTTTCACAGCATCATCTTTCAGGATTTTATATAGCTATTGTTAATTACATGCACATTGTTGTATAACAGAGCTAGGATATTTTTTTTCTTCTTGCAAAACTGAAACTCTTTTTCTAAAACCTTTTAAATTTATTCATTTTTGGGTATGCTAGGTCCTTGTTGCTGTGAGGGCTTTCTCTAGTTGCGGTGAGTGGGGGCCACTCTTCCTTGCGGTGTGGAGGCTTCTCATTGCAGCGGCTTCTCTTGTTTCGGGGGACAGGCTCTGGGCGCGCAGGTTCAGTAGTGTTGGCTCGTGGGCTCAGTAGTTGCGATGCAAGGGCTTAGTTGCTCCACGGCATGTATGTGGGATCTTCCTGAACTCGGACCAGGGATCAAACTCACGCCCCCTGCATGGGCAGGTGGATTCTTAACCACTGGACCACCAGGGAGGTCCCTAAAACTGAAATTCTATGCCAAGTAAACAACTCCCCTTTTTCCCCTTGCCCTAGTCTCTGGCAACAACCATTTCACTTTCTAAGAGCCGGACTCTTTTAGAGCCCTCGTGTAAGTGGAAGTTGCAGAATTTGTCTTCTTGTGACTAGATTATTTCACTGAGCCCGTCCTCAAGTTTCATCCATGTTGTCATATATCAGAATTTCCTAGTTTTTAAAAACCGAACGGCACGTCATTATATGCATACATTTAGCCACTGATAAATGATAGATACTAGACCGATCCCTCTTCAGGGCTACTTTGAATAATGCTGCAATGAACATGTGTGCGCAAATAGCTCTTTGAGATTCTGTGTTCAATTATTTTGGATTTATACCCAAAAGTGAGGCTGCCAGATGATATGGTAGTTCTGTTTTTAATCTTTTGAGGAACCGCAGTTCTGCTTTCCGTAGCGACTTAACCAGTTTACATCCCCACCAACCATGAATAAGGGTTCCATTCTTTTCACCTCCTTGCCAACATTCATTATTTGATTTTTTTGATTGTTTCTTTTTGGTCCGTTACCTTTGTAACATGTGTGAGGTGGTATCTCACTGTGGTTTTGATTTGCCTTTACCTAGATAGCACATTCAAAAGCAGAGATGTTACTTTGCCGACTAAGGTCCGTCTAGTCAAGGCTATGGTTTTTCCTGTGGTCATGTATGGATGTGAGAGTTAGACTGTGAAGAAGGCTGAGTGCTGAAGAATTGATGCTTTTGAACTGTGGTGTTGGAGAAGACTCTTGAGAGTCCCTTAGACTGCAAGGAGATCCAACCAGTCCATTCTGAAGGAGATCAGCCCTGGGATTTCTTTGGAAGGAATGATGCTAAAGCTGAAACTCCAGTACTTCGGCCACCTCACGCGAAGAGTTGACTCATTGGAAAAGACTCTGATGCTGGGAAGGATTGGGGGCAGGAGGAGAAGGGGACGACCGAGGATGAGATGGCTGGATGGCATCACGGACTCGATGGACGTGAGTCTGAGTGAACTCCGGGAGATGGTGATGGACAGGGAGGCCTGGCGTGCTGCGATTCATGAGGTCACAAAGAGTCGGATACGACTGAGCGACTGAACTGAACTGAACTGATGACCAGTGACGTTGAGCATCTTTTCGTGTATTGTTGGCCATTTGTATAACTTCTTTGGAGGAATATTTATTCTGTCATCTGTCCATTTTGTCCAGGTTGTTTGTTTTTTTGTTGTTGTTGTCAGGTTTGTGAAAATCCTTTATACACTGTGGATATGAACCCCTTGTTGATATCTGGTGTGCAAATATTTTTCCCCATTCTTTGGGTTGCCTTGTCACTCAGTCTGCTTCACGACACAGAAGTTCTAAAATTTGATGTAGTTCCATTTGTTTATTTTTGCGTTTGTCATTGTACTCATGTCAGATGCAAGGAATCATTACCAGATCCAACATCCTGAAGTCTTTCCTCTGTTTTCTTCCATCAGGCTTTTATATTTAGGTCTTTGATCTGTTTGGGGTTGCTTTTTATGTATGGTGTCAGAGAAGGGTTCATTCATTCTTTTGCTTGTGGGCATGGAGTTCCCCCAACATAATTAGTTGAAGAGCCTGTGCTTTCCCCATCCTGTCGCCTTGTCACCCTCACTGAAGACCACTTGACCATACAGGCAGGAATTGATTTCTGGGCTCTCTATTCTGGCTCTTTAGTCTGTGTCTGTTATGCTGGTAACATATTGTTTTGTTTACTGTAGTTTTATAATATACTTGGAATCAGGAGGCCCTGGGTGCTTTTTCTTCTTTATCAGGATTGCTTTGCCTCTCATTTATATTTTTGACTTTCCTCCAGGCCTTTCCCACACATACCTGTGTTAGAGTGCTGTTTTGTGTCCCCTGCTAGAGCTAATGATTTACACTCAAGGCCAGATGAAAGGGCTTGGGAGGCCGCGAGGGGAGGGAGGAGAGCAGGAAGAGACTTTGAAGCCACCTAGGTTTGGGGAATGAATTACAGCCCCTTATGGCCCAAGTCCTCCACTCCAAGAGATGTGTATAAGAGACAGGTTTTTGGAGTGGGTTTTTTTTTTTTTTAGTTTTAAATTACTTTATTGTTTATTATCACACTTAGTATACATTATCATAGACAAAACATAATCTCCTTCCCCAATTTTATGCGCTTCTTTCTAAAATCCAGAAGTTGACAATTTACCATGACATTTGGAATGATATCAGTAGACAGACATATATGTATTCTTTGCATTAGTTTTATACCAGTTTTTACATAAGCAGTTTTCTAAACACTTGGATTCAGTACAGTTTAAAAGAGCATCCCCGGTAGCTCAGGTGATAAAGCATCTGCCTGCAATGTGGGAGACCCAGGTTGGACCCCTGGGTCAGGTAGATCCCCTGGAGAAGGAAATGGCAACCCACTCCAGCATTCTTGTCCAGAAAATCCCATGGCCAGAGGAGCCTGGTGGTCTTCAGTCCATGGGGTCACAAAGAGTCAGACATGGCTGAGCAAGTATCACTTTGGCTTTCAAATCATGATTTTAATATCTCTGTGAATCGGACAGAATTGACTAGTTTTAATCTTTATTACTTCCTTTTCTAACTTTATTTTATTCTGAACTTTCAGAAAAGATGGTGGCATGAGAGCCAACTGCGAAAACATTCTCCACTAAGTGCCATTCTTCTAGGTTGGTCAAGGTCCATTCTGTACTGACATCTGCTTTGTCCTATGACCTAAAGACTCCTGAATGGCCATGGTGAGTTGCACATTTCGCTAAAGATCAAGAATGCCCTGGGGTGTAAGTTTTCTTATCTCTACTGCACTTCAACTGCTTCTGATATCTCTAGTAATTCTAGGACTTACTATATTTTTGGTCTTAGTATCTCAGTAGCCACTTAAGACATAAAACCGCTTTGACAATAAAACACTTTTAAAATGAATCCACAGTCATTATTACCATATTCACTATTGCTTTGCCCTTTTGCCCACTTTTGAAATTCATCCTGTAAAAATCCTAATTCTTAAAGCAACATCTAGAAAACTCGATTATACCCAAACAAAAGAAGTCATCATTTTTAAGTCTGCTAAAATAAACTTGGCATTTCCAAATGAACCTCCTTTATCTCAATAAGCAACAATTACTCCAAGTTCTTATTTTAATTTTAAAGCTACCACAGGGCTGCCTCTAAGCCTGGAAACAAGTTTGCCATGTTGAGGTCTCTATGAAATATTTCCTCCTTAGTATCAATAGCCTATTTTCCGAGACAGAGATTGAGTGACAGCTTAAAAGAGTACAGATTATAAACCCATTTAAGAGTGCTGCATTTTTTGAATTTGTCACAAATGGAAGGAAAAGCCAGGGTGACACAGGCAAGGCTCAAGTGCCAACATGTGTCTTTCTGTTTATTCATTATTCAAGGGTCAGACCCTCAACCAGGGCCAGAGAGAAATGACAAAAATAAATACATATCAGTGCAACAATCTGCAATTTAAAATAATGAAAAGCAAGATTCCTATTCATTTTTATGGCACAAACCTGACATCATTTCACTCCAATTTTCTATAATGGAACCAGCTGGGCTCTGGGAGGGAACTAGTAATAGGTTTTAATGGATAAAATCTGCCATTGAAACTGGCCATTTTCTACCGCGATCTCAGCGCCTGGCACCCAGCCCATCATACGCATCATGCTTTCCGCAGTGCTGCACCAGCTTGTGAGATAAGAAGGATGAGAGCACCGGAGGACCGCTGAGCTTGGAGAAGCCTCTCCCTTCTTCTTCCGGGAGAGTTCCAAGCCCCCGGTTCACAGTTCCATAGCCCCAGCTGGACCAGACCACTGGGGAAAATCCAGGGTCATGTCCCCTTCAATAAAGACCGTTGCAATGGAAGCCAGACTCAACGGAGAGCAGACAGGGCCGGGAAGGATGAGGGCAGTGCCTTATTCATTTCAACGGTGAGCCCCTGAATCAATTTCCAGTCTATTTGGTTTCAACAGACACAACTGGGTTTTACTGGGTCTGGATTAATAGTCAGCAAGGGTTTTTCTTCCTGTCTGTCTCTCTCTCACTCTCATTCCATTAAACATTCCACCTCTCCTTCTACTCCACTCTTAAACTGTTGTTAACATATGAAAATTGCCTGCAAAGAATGGAATGGGCTGACTGCCATGGAGATAAAAATGGGATGTTCGTTCTAATTTATTTCATGGCATCACGCCTTCTCGCTGCCTCTGTTTTCTTTGCTAGGCAGCTCGATTGCCTCTTCCGGAATATGACAGGTCTGGCCCTCAGCCTTCTGTCTGAGCCGTGGTGGTGTTTAAGCAGGTAGCCAGCCGTTGGAGGTTAGACACACAGCTGAGCAGTCACCCTGCCCAAGCCTATCTGGGCACAAGATATTGGGCTCTTTTTTTTACTTAATGGGTAGTGTATTTTCAGCTAAATGATCGCTAATGTTCATTTTGGTGAAATGCTACAGGATCTCAAAATGAATGATGTTTTCAAACAATGTATCCTCACTTTGCCCAAAGCATGTTTTACAATTCCTGTTCCAACTGCCTCACGCCAATGGTCCCACAGCACAAGGACAAGATCTCAAAGGAAACTTAAAGAGGGCGAGGCAAGACCCGAACAGAAAATGGTGATGCATTCAGGACAGCCACTTCCTGAGCCCCCACACCTCTTTACTAGCACTGCTTGATTTTATGACCATGTGCCTTTCTGCATGGCTTCCCTCCAGTAGCTCCCATCATCAGGGTTTGTGACCGTACAGACAACAGCAGAAAGGCAAACGGATGCTCGGTTGAGTTAACGTTATCTCGACCGAGAGCTTGGAAACTCTTAAAATTCTCATCCAGGGTGAACGGCCTCTGATTTGAGGTTGGCACAGAACACCGCTGTGATTCTTTCTTTCCACTCTTGCTTGTGAAGCTACTGACTCTGCAGCTTCCTTTTCCAATTCAAAGTACTGTGTGATGTTGCTGACCTCCCCCGAGCCTCTCTCCCCTCCACTGCCCATCATTCGGGCTACAGTCTAACTGCATCCCACTGTGGCCATCCTCTAATCTTTTGGGCCTGCCTCCTATTACCAAACCCTGATGATTTTCTGCCTCTTCTTCTTCCTATAAGGCGTTGATCAACTGCCCCAAGTAAAGCTGCTTTATCTGTTCTCGTGACTTTTATATTTCCAACTATCAGCTGCCCACACTTCTACCTAGTGAGCGTCTCAAAGGTCAGTTCTCCAGCGTGGAGCATGTACAGCCTGACATGTAGAAAGTGCTTAAAGAGCATTTGTTACACGAATTAACAAAATGAATGGAAAGTAAAAGAGCCTTGTTGTTGTTGAGTTGCTGAGTCGTGTCTGACTCTTTGCGGCCTCGTGGATTGGAGCCCACCAGGCTCCTTTGTCCATGGGATTTCCCAGTCAAGAATATTGGAGTGAGTTGCCATGCCCTCCTCCAGGGGATCTTCCCAACCCAAGGATCGAACCTGCATTTCCTGCATTGGCAGGAGGAGGCTTTACTGTTGAGCCACCTGGGAAGCAAAAGAGCCTTAACCCTCCCCCCGCCCCTTAAACCAATAGCACTTCCTTCTCCCTCTGCGTGTGTGCTCAGTCACTTCAGTCGTGTCTGACTCTTTGCAACCCTATGGACTGTAGCCCGCCAGGTTCCTCTGTCCATGGGATTCTCCAGGCAAGGATACTGGAGTGGGTTGCCATTTCCTCCTCCAGTGGATCTTCCTGACCCAGGGATTGAGCCTGCATCTCTTATGTATCTTGCAAGCATTGGCACTGGCAGGCGGGTTGGGCTCTTTACCACTAGCGCCACCTGGGAAGCCTCCTTTTTCCTCTAGATGTTCTGAAATACAGGAATTGGAGCTTGGTTTCCCACTTGGCTCTGATTGCTGTTCTTGATTTTACATCTTTCCAACAGTCAACTCTATTATGTATACTAAAGGAAGCTAACAGTGGTATGAATAGTAAGAAAAAAGATACTTCAAAGATAATTTATCTTTGATATTCCTAATAATGTGTTGCTAGTTTTTCTTTCTAACTAAACTTAGAGGGAAATGTAATAGAACACACTCTGAACTTTAAGAGATGAAATTTCTCTCTTGCTTTGTTAAGAACTTGCTTTATGATTGTGGTCAAGTCCTTTGTTCTCTTTCAGCCTTGGTGCTTTTTATCTCTAAAGTGGGTTGATTTGGGTCCAAAATGAGTAGGATCAGATGGTCTCTGAGGTCCTCTTCAGGTCTGTGGTATATTGTTCCCAAAGATAGCCACTAGCCACTCCCAACCACATGCATCGCATACTCCTCACAGTAAGAGAGTAAATATGTTCTCCTTCTCTTGAATCAGGGATGCAAAACCTCTTTAAGTCTCTGAAAGATGAAGGTAGAACCAGTAGATCTTCACAATGGACAAAAAAGTATCTAAGAATTTTACACCCCACATCAGCCTGACAAAGTAGAGAGAAGCATGAATATGGCTTTGGGAACCACAGTAAGATTCATAGAAAACCCACAAAGGTTTAAAGTAATCATACTAGCAAAACCTCCCCAGCTTGGACTAAAATAAAAAGTGCGAAATGACAAAAGTCCTTTGGGTGCCCACCATGACGTAGTAACAGGAAGCAGGATGAGAAAACAACTCAGCTGTATGTATGAGTCCTCGCTTATGCAAGAATGATCCTCAGGGCAGAGCCTAGAGCAGAGAAGAGCTGCGAATTAGGGATTCATCTCAGACTGCAGAACTGGGTCCTAGTCAGGGAACATTGCCCATTCTATAGTTGGGAAACTGACTACACGCACGTGGTTTTTTGAGCAAGTTGTCTATTGGTTATTCTGTTCTTATCATTTATGTTGGGTGTATTTGTGTGGGGTGAGGGGCTGATAACTTGGCTTGTTTTGTTGTTCTTATTGTTACTCTTGGTTTTCAAAGTCTCCAGATTAAGAGGAATCTCACTTGAGTCGCTTTATCTACATCTAACCACAGTCAGACCTGGTGTTAAATCCTGGCTTCTGAACCTGAAATTGAGGCACCGTTGGGATGAGACTGAAAGTCTTTGGTGGGGGGGATGGGTGGATAACTTTTGCACACATGGGAAGGACATAAATTTTTATGGCTGTAGGGCAGACAGTGGTTGGTTATCTACACAGGCAGTCTTAAATAACTCCTCCTCTTATGTCCCAATTCTGTATGCATATGCAATTGTTCCCATTGAGAGGTAGACCCTGTCTCTTAACTTGTTGAATCTTGTTGGCTGGACTTTAACTTACTTTGACCAAGAATGCAGTGGAAAAACACTGTGCCAGTTCTGAGTCTAACCAGTAAGAGTTTTAGAAGTTTGTCATTCACTCTCTTACATTCACTCATGTAAGATACTTGCTACTCTGATAGAGAGAGAGGACCCACCAACCACCAGTCATTCCAGCCATAGCCTACATGAGCTCCCAGGCATATGAATAAAATCCTTATGGGTGTTCTAGCTCCAGTCAATCTCCCAGTGGAACGCAACTGCATAAGTGATTTCAGCCAACAGTGCCTGGAGCAGATGAAATGCTGAGCTGACCTAATAAATTTTGCAAAATAATAAAACACTGTTTTAGGCCATAAACTTTGGGCTTGTTTGTTACATAACAATAAATAACCAATACACATTCTAATAATGTATTTTTTATAACTAAAAGTATATTGTGTGCTCAGATTCACAACTCATGATTTCGAGAAGCTATCTAAAAGGAAAAATGAGAGAGGTTACTTGCTTGGTGCTTAACATAAGTTGTAGATAATCTTCCATTAATAACTAAGAGTTGACTGTATTTATTTTTCACATTTATTTATCTCTGTCTTATTCTGTATTTACATTCTGCCAGGACATCTGAATTGAAGTGCGAGCACTTAGCCAATTATCTGCTGCTTACTCTGTATGGAGCAAAATATTAATTTACAGAGTCTTAGATCTGGGGGATAGTCAAGATGCAGCAAAAAGTTCATGTTTGGAGAGCAAGCTATTGGTATTTGGGGACAGATGAAATAAATGATTGACCAGATGTTTCTCCTTTTTATTCCAGATACTTGGCAGGAAATAGAGAGTACCTTAATTTTCTTGCTTGTGAAGGGCATCTGGCAAAAAAAAAGCACATTTCTTCATTGAGGTTTTTGGTGGTTACTGATCCATTAATGTGAAATACCAGGAAACCTCATAATGAATTACATTTGACACAATGCCATATTGATTATGAAGTAGGTCCCATTTGAATTTGAATTCCATACAAAAAGTTTTGGTTAGAGAATTTTTCTAAAATATTCATGATAACATGCTCTGACCTCTAAAGTATTACCAAAATTCCAAATTCAGTGGCAACAAAGAAGAGGCAGCATTGCATCAAATGACATTCAAAGGATGTAAAATATGATCCAGAATATCAGTGACCAAAAGATGATTCTACAAATATTGGGCTGGCCAAAAAGTTTATTTGGATATTTCCATGAGCTCTTAAGGAAAAACCTGAACAAATTTGCTGTGCATCTGAAACTAACTCAACATTATAACTCAAATATACTTCAATAAATTTTTTAAAGTGCCCCCCCCCAAAAAACCCAAATGAATTTTTTGGTCAACCCAGTATCTTTTTAAAAAATATTATATAGAGCCCTTTCCCCCATCCAGAGGTATGACTAGCCTTACTCAATCTTTAGCACATCCAACCTCTTGACAAAGTTTATAACTGAGCTCTTGCTGTTGAGACATATTTGAGAAATAGCTTGCTTCTGGGTTTCCATGGAGACCACTTCCCAACTTGCAGATGAAGGTAACCTCTGTCGACCATGGCTAGGGGTAGTTATCAAGCTGTCACTGGCAATTTTCCCCCTCATTTACTAGAAGCAACATTCCAGAAAGAAAATAGTGGGATGACAGGGTGAGAACATGCTTTCACTTTGAGCCTGCAATTTTGGGGAAGACTTCTACTATCTGCTGCAAGCTCCTAGTCCCAAGGGAGGGTGACCAACCCATAATCGGAGCAGCAGAGAGTGTAGGGAAAATAACTCTGGACTTGTGGTCAGACTGAGTAAGAGTTCCAGCCCTGCTGTGTGAGCTTGGGCTTGTCAGAACAGCAATCGAGAGGATCAGTTCTTTCCTTTCTTTCTTATGAATGCAAATAATGGGTTTTGCCCTCCTTATTGCAAAAGACTCTTGTAACACCAAAGGGGAAGGGTGGGGGTTCAGGGATAAATTAGAACTTGGGGATTAACATATACACATTACTGTATGTAAGACAGATGACCAATAAGGACCGACTATACAGCACAGGGAACTGTACTCAATGTATTGTAATAAGCTATAAGAAAGACAAACCTAAAAAGAAATAAATGCACACACACACACATATATGTATAAATGAATCACTTTGCTTTATACCTGAAACTAACATAATATTGTAAATCAACTACACCTCAACTTTTTTTTTTAATTGGTACATGTACACAATAGAATATTACTCACCCATCAAAAGGAATGAGACTGGATCATTTGTAGTGATGTGGATGAACGTACGTGTCATACAGAATAAAGCAAGTCAGAGAAAACCAAATATTGCATATTAACCCATATATATGGAATCTAGAAAAATGGTACTGAGGAACCTGTTTGCAGGGCAGGAATAGAGACTAAGACATAGAGAAGGGGCTTGTGGACATAGAGTGAGAAGGAGAGGGTGGGGCTAGTTCAGAAAGGAGCATTGACATACACATGCTCAGTTCAGTTCAGTTCAGTTCAGTCGCTCAATCGTGTCCGACTCTTTGCGACCCCATGAATCGCAGCACGCCAGGCCTCCCTGTTCATTACCATCTCTCGGAGTTCACTCAGATACACACGCTACCATGTATAAAACATGGAGCTAGCGGAAAGCTGCTGCATAGTGCAGGGAGCTCAGCTTGGTGCTCTGTGATGACCTAGAGAAATAGAACGGGGTGCCTGGGAGACTCAAGGGGGAGGAGATATATGCCTACTTACGGCTGATTCATGTTGTTGTATAGCAGAAACTAACGCAACATTGCAAAGCAATTGTACTCCAATTAAAAATAAATTTAAAACAGAAAAGACTCTTATACCAATTAAATGAGACAATAGAGTTAAATGTGCTTTGTAAACTGTGAAGTGCTGTACAGGTCGGAGGCTTTGTTCTTATTTCTGACTTTAGAGTTTCTGCATTTCAGAGATGGCTGGATCATTTGGATGACAGCATCCAATAGTATTTTAGCTCCTGCGAATAAAGTCTCACTCCATGCATCAAAACTAAGCTAATATTGTGTGTTGGATTTAAGAGCAGCTTGGCAAAATGAGAGGGAAATTCATAATGTTTTCCAGGTCAGAATTCACAGATGCCCACATGGAGTTCTATTCATTGTATGAACATCTATTAAAGCAGTGAACTTGCTTAAAAGTCTCTTCCCTCCACATAGAGAAATTGCTGTAGTAATTTAAACTGTGCAAAGGACAGCTCTAATTTATATCTGTTTTCTGAAAACACAGGCACTACATATATTTTAAAGGCAGCTAAAATTTGGCAAGTAACTGTAAGAGAAACAATCTGACAACTGAATAAGCCGTTTTTGAAAAGAGGCTTTGTGCTTTTAATGGCTTTCGATTCTCAGATTGTCTGGGCTGAATGAACAGATGAAACTGGATATTAGATATTTGCAGCTCACTTTTAATTCAGTAGTCTCACACCATCCCCAACTCCTTTTCTCTTGCTAAGGGAATGAGGTTTCTTAATGTTTTACTTAAAATCAGCATACTCAATAGGTGCATGAGGCTGGTGGTACCCTACTGAATAGCCCAGATGCAGAACTTTCCTTCATTGCTATTTGTTGCGCAATACTATCATAGATTTTTGGGAGTCTTCAAAATGCAAGTGTGAAAATGCTATGTTGTTATTTGCATTTTAGAAAAACTCCTTGTGCAGGAAGATAAGTTGAGAAGGAGTAAGAAAAAATAGCATGCCAATCTACACAAGATGACACAAAACCACAAAAACAATGAGGATGGGATGAAGGTGGCAGATTTGAGACATGCAAAGTTTGGAGCAAACTAAGCTTTATCACTGTGCTGATAGTCATAAACTGATTGGGGCTATCAGTCAAGAAGGTCACTGAATAAATAAATGTGTGTGAGTAAAGGACTTAGCTAATTTTGTTTGTATAGGAAAGTGGGCTAGGGGATTACTAAGATAATAAGATGGTTAAGAATCAGCTAAACTGGTTCTAGGGTTCCATGTGGCCCATGAGGTTGACAGCCTGTAATTATCATTTTCAAGCAATGTATTTGACATTTCTGAAACCCCAGGCATATTTATCTTCACATCAAGGAACTAAATCAGCTCTATAAATCTTTGAGAGATTGAGAGTCACATTTAGAAAATAAAGTTCTCTGGAAACTCCTGCAAGGAAGTATTGCTGAACATTTCTGGTGTTCTTGTCTTTTAGCTACGTCTATGCCAGGCATGGGATTGACTCTGAGTCAGACATCTTCCTACTGTGCCTTCTGATTGAACAGATCAGCTTCAGTCCATTTGATGAGTGGCCCAATTAGCCAAGGGGACTGTGGTGGTTTCTGTCATTGGCATCATTTGTTGACAGATGGAAACTAAGTCATTTGATTGAAGACCACAGTCAGAAAACAGGAAACAAGGTTAAGAGTCTAAATAACTAAAATTGGAGAAAGAGTACAGTTAGTACTTTGCTTTCTGGAAAAGTTGTAAGGTTGAGACATTAATTCTCCTAGAGAATCACTCCTGACTCTTTTCCTGTCAAAGTTCTTCTCTTGACTACGTTCTTCCTATTGATTGAAAAACAATGCACAACCTAAATCATGGTATCCAGTCCCATCACTTCATTGCAAGTAGATGGGGAATCAGTGGAAACAGTGGCTGAATTTGTTTTTCTGGGCTCCAAAATCACTGCAGATGGTGATCGCAGCCATGAAATTAAAAGACGCTTACTCCCTGGAAGGGAAGTTATGACCAACATAGACAACATATTAAAAAGCAGAGACATTACTTTGTCAACAAAGGTCTGTCTAGTCAAGGCTATGGTTTTTCCAGTGGTCATGTATGGATGTGAGAGTTGGACTATAAAGAAAGCTGAGCACAGAAGAATTGATGCTTTTGAACTGTGGTATTGGAGAAGACTTTTGAGAGTCCCTTGGACTGCAAGGAGATCCACCCAGTCCATCCTAAAGGAGATCAGTCCTGGGTGTTCATTGGAAGGACTTGATGTTGAAGCTGAAACTCCAGTACTTTGGCCACCTCATGCGAAGAGCTGACTCATTTGAAAGGACCCTGATGCTGGGAAAGATTGAGTGCAGGAGGAGAAGGGGATGACAGAGGATAAGATGGTTGGATGGCATCACCGACTCAACGGACATGGGTTTGGGTGGACTCTGGGAGTTGGTTACGGACAAGGAGGCCTGGCGTGCTGCAGTTCATGGGGTCGCAAAGAGTCGGACACTACTGAATGACTGAACTGAACTGAGGCAGATTACTGAGGACTTAAGCCAGGGGTGAATCCTCTCAGGTAGCTCTAAAGTAGGGGCCCTCAACCTTCAGCATTTAATACCTGATGATCTGAGGTGAAGCTGTATAATAATAATATAAATAAAGGGGAAAATAAATGTAATGTACTTGAATCACCCCAAAACCATCCCTCCCGCCCAGTCCATGGAAAAATTATCTTCCATGACACCAACCTCTGGCGCCAAAAAGATTGGAGACCACAGCTCTAAGTGTTCCTTCTGTAGAGGTAAGAGAAGAGCCAGGATATATGAGTTTTTGCAAAAGACCCAGGTAGTTGGAACATCAAAAGTTTACTGTTAATTAAAGAAAATCAGATATCTTGAGTTAATGAATTTAGTGCTTTTCTATGTATGGGAAGATGCAAAAGTCTTGGCTTATTGAAATTATTCTTTTAACTATTTAGGGCCAGTATACTCTTTTTTTCCAGCCTGAATCCCCTCAGGGTACATCATGTGGGGCAGCTGCAGGGACTGATGGCTTGCTCAGCACAACATCCTTTATCTAGTGATCTGGCAGTGATATTCTTCAACCGCATTCCCATATGCCCCTGGTATCAATCTACACTACTACTGCGGATCATGCTTCATTTACTGAGCCCGTGTTATATACCAGCTCTGTGTTAAACTATTTTGCACGCTCTTTCTCCACATTGCATCAAATGTGAGTGACTGAGTCAGGTCTCAAACCATCCTGTCTGATTCCAAAACTATGTCTTTTTTTCATCTTTTTATTCTTTTAAATTAATTTCTACTTGAGTATAGCTGTTTTACAATGTTGTGTTAGCTTCTTCTGTACAGCAAAGTGAATCATTTTTTTGCATTTCCTTCCCATTTGGGTCACCACAGAGCATTGAGTAGCTATACAGTAGGTTTTCATTAGTTATCTATTTTATACTTAGTATCAATGGTATATATATTATCAATCTCAATCTCCCAGTTCATCCACTCCCCCTACTACCCCCCCCATAGTGTTCATAGTTACACTCTCTGTGTCTCTATTTCTGCTTCTAAAATAAGATCATTTATACCATTTTTCTAGATTCCACATATATATCTATAGAGGAATGGATAAAGAAGATGTCGTACATATAGACAACGGAATATTACTCAGCCATAAAAAGGAATGAAATTGGGTCATGTGTAGAGACATGGATGGACCTGGAGACCGTCATACAGAGTGAAGTAAGCCAGGAAGAGAAAAACAAAACTGTGTTACAGTCCCCGTTGGCTCTTCTCTGCAAAACACCGATGGGCCTTCTTGTGTCTTTCATCAAAGAAATGCCAGCAGATCCTGGCACTTGCCTGTCATTTCAATTGCCATAGGTATGGTTCTTTTTTTCCCCCCTTAATGAGTCACACAAGAAAGCAGAAAAGTTGCAGAGAAGAGACAGCAATGTGGTTCCTACAGCTCTGAGAGGGGATTTTCTTTTCCTTCCTGTAGGATTAAGTGGATTCAGCATGACATGACCAATCTGACAAAGTGATTAAAAAAAAAAAAAAATCAGCTAACATAGGTGGATCCAGAAAGAGGCATCAGATCCAGTCAGGGGCATTTGAGGTCACCACGGAAGTGGAAAACATGCAGTCAATAGGACCAGGTCGGAAAGAGTCCATATCTCTCAACTAACTCATCTTAGGTGGGAAATAATCAATCCAGACAGTCTCCAAAGAGAAGGGGGAAAGGTTCACTAGCAAGAGCAATTAAAAATAGGTGGCTGAGGGGTAAAGAATCTGCCTGCCAAGGAGACTCAGGTTTGAACCCTGGGTCAGGAAGATCCCCTGAAGCAGGAAATGGCAACCCACTCCAGTATTCTTGCCTAGGAAATCCCATGGACAGAAGGAGCCTGGTGGCTGCAGTCTATGGGGTCGCAAAGGGTCAGATATGACTTAGCAACCACGCAAAAACAAAAACAAAACATGAAAACCATGCAAAGTCACATTAACAACATACCATATTATGCCTTCCCAAGTGGCTAGAATTTCTTAGGAAAAATTTAAAGTTTGATAGTGGTATGCTGAAATGAACATTCAGATCCATTTCAGATGGGTTGATGAATATGAACAATCTGCTAAGAAATCAATTTAGCAATGCTTGCAAAGGTTAAAGGAGATTCTCCCTCACCCTCAATTCTGTCTCAAAAATACATCTTAAATAAGGGATTCAAATACATAGAGAGAAAGACAAATGAGCATCAGGAGAGAAATGAAGAAATAAATTCTGGAGTGGTCATAAAATTCATTTTTTCCACTCCATAGAAACTGATTTCCCCCAGTCCCAGTATAGAAATATTCATTTATAAGGATGGCAAAGGAATACAAGAAAATGCCATTTATGGATGATTCTTGATGTTGGAATTATAGATGCTTTATTTTTCTTTTCTCTTCCATGATTCCTAAGTTTTTGGCAAAAAGACTTAAATTAGTGTATAATAAAAATTAAAATATTCTGGAGAAGTATTAATAGTTTGATGTAGCAAAAAAAACACTGAGCTTTGGAGTCAAACTTCCTGAGTTCAAATACCAGTTCCAGGCATTAATCATGTGACTTTGGGCACTCTGTTTAACCTCTTTGTGCCTTAGTTTTCTCATCTGTAAAATGGGGTGATGATCATACCTATCTCATTGAGGTTAAATGAGTGAATGTATCTAAAATGTAATTTGAATACCATCTGACACACAGTAGAACTATATAGCCTTAGCTATTATTGTTATTCTTATTAATATTGTGACTGAGGAAGAGAGATCTGAGTTTCAGTCAAAGTTTCAGTTTATGTTTCGGTCACATGTCAACACTCAGCAAGCTAACAATCCTTACTGAACTTCACTTTTGTTCTTGTATTTTTATGTTTTAATATTTATTTGGCTGTGCCAGGTCTTAGTTGTGGCATGCGGAATCTTTAGCTGTGGCATGCGAGCTCTTGGTTGAGATCTAAGGGATCTAGCTCCCTGACCAGGGATCAAACCTGGCCCCCTGCATTGGGAGCACAGAGTCTTAGCCACTGGACCACCAAGAAAGTCCTTTTTTCATTCATAAAATGAGTATAACAATGCCCAACTTCTGGGCCTTTTTTATAAACACTAATGATTATGGTTGTATGGCACCACTGATTCAGTGGACATGAATTTGAGCAAATTCCAGGAGATAGTAAAGGACAGGGAAGCCTGGCCTGCTGCAGCCCATGGGGTCACAAGGCATCAGACATGATTTAGCAACTAAACAGCAACCATAAATGATTATGCATAATATACAGTATATATAGATATAAAATGCAATATAATAAATATGTACTTGGGTTTTTTGCAAAGATTTTTAGATATAAACCTATGTGCTTAGTCATTCAGTTGTGTCCGACTCTGCAAACCCATGAACCGCAGCCCATCAGGCTTCTCTGTCCGTGGGGACTCTCCAGGCAGGAATACTGGAGTGGGTTGCCAGGCCCTACTCCAGGGGATCTTTCCAACCCAGGGATCAAACCCAGGTTTCCTGAGTTGCAGGCGGATTCTTTACCACCTGAGCCTAGTAATACATATAAATATATAGGTCATATATGAACAGTTTAAACAAAGTATATATACTACATACATATGCAGTAGGAGCTAAATAAATAATCAGTTCAGTTCAGTCACTCAGTCGTGTCCGACTCTTTGCGACCCCATGAATCGCAGCACGCCAGGCCTCCCTGTTCATTACCATCTCTCAGAGTTCACTCAGACTCACGTCCATCGAGTCCGTGATGCCATCCAGCCATCTCATCCTCAGTCGTCTCTTATTAAATTTAACACCAGAAAAACATGTTGTAAACCTGAGAAGCACCTATGTAAAGAATATTTGGGGGATTCTTATGCTGTATTATCTTATTATGCTATAAATATTATCTTCTTATGCTGTAATTATGTGTTATGCTGTAATACCTTATTTGTATTGTCAGTACTTGCTAATGAAAAGACCTCTGAATGTGATTCTGTGCTAAGAGTGCTTAGTGAGTTCATTGTGTGAGATGAAGAAACACAACCGGTTCAATATCATATTAAATATTCCCATATATCTAACATACAGGTCACACATGGAATAAACACACGAGTCCTCATTTAGTCCTTGGAAGCAGCAGTAGTCAGCTTGGAGGGGATTCCTTCGAAGGTGTGGTCTGATGACACACATCTAAAGGAATCATTTCTCTCAGGATACTTACAGATTAAAGAGTTCTAAAGAGAAGTGCTGAGGAGGAATAGGTGGGGAATATGTGTTTGTGTATACATGAGTGTTTTGGGGGAGCCTTCCCTGATACCCTGTCCCTCTAAGTCATATAGACCAGAGGTCCCCAATCTTTTGGCACCAGGGACCGGTTTCATGGAAGACAATTTTTCTCACGGACGTCGGAGAAGAGATGGTGTCAGTTTCACCTGCTGTTCACCTCCTGACATTCAGCCCAGCTCCTAGCAGGCCATGGACTGGTACCAGTCCGTGGCCCAGGGGTTGTGACAGTTGCTCGGTCGTGTCTGACTCTTTGCCATCCCTTGGACTGTAGCCTGCCAGGCTCCTCTGTCCCTGGAATTCTCCAAGTAAGAATACTGGAGTGAATAGCCATTCCCTTCTCCAGGGTATCTTCCCAACCCAGGGACTGAACCCAGGTCTCTTGAACTACAGGTGGATTCTTTACCCTCTGAGCCACCAGGGAACCCCAGGGATTGGGGACTCCTGATGCAGACTGTGCTCTGGTCTTCTGGATCCTTCCTGGATTTCTCACAGTGAAGGTGGCCACCCCTGGAGAAAACATCTCACAGAAAAGACCCCAGAGCCTCGGCTCAGCTGTGACTTCCCAGGTGAACTGCTGGGCCCCTGCAGGGCAGGGGCCTCCGTGACCATCCTGTTCCCCTGCCTTGAATGGTGGTGAAAACATGAGCATCAGGTCTGGGTGTAGTGTGTGTTCGCTTCTAAGAGTTTGGCACAGATTAGGCACAAACTGTCCCCCGAAATAAGAGCACTCCGTACTCAGAAGAAAATTGATTTCCAATCTCCTACCCAAATGACTTTATCGTTAGGCAGTTGGCTTCAATCCTACCTTTGGATGTGGGCCTGAGAGTCCACCATCAGGCCACACCAGTAAGTGTTTTTTAATCAGCTTTTTTTTTTTTTAGTGGATTGCTATAAACCAGGGCATCTATTCAGGATTCAAGAATTACTTTACCTCTCCTGTCCTCTACCATGTACCAGCTCTTATCTAGAATGTGTTAAGAAACTTCATCTGATTCTTACCAAAGAATCAGGAAAATCATTACCACACTCAGTGATAATTGCTTGCCCCAAGTATGGAAAAACCACTATGGGCCTCCTGAGAATTAACTCTTTATTACACTCTGAAAACATGTCTTTTATTAACTCCTGCCTTAAATATCCCATTCCTCCCCAAATGTGTAGCCTATTATAGTCAAAGGGTGAATTTTCTAAAGAGGCAGTGAGCCTTTGCAAATCAATAAGAACAAAAATGAGTAAACATTTTCAGTTGGCAACAGCAGAAACCTATCTGTTCTGATATCCACTATATTCACGATGCCCAGAGACCAGATCCAGCATATAACAGATGCCCAAATAAATCTAAAGAAAAACTGATTTGGGATTTCCCAAATAAATCTAAAGAAAAACTGATTTGGGATTTCCGTGGTGGTCCAGTGGTTAAGAATCTGCCTTGCAGTGCAGGGGACTAGGGTTCAGAGTCCTGGTCAGGGAAATGAGATCCCACCCGCTGAGGAGCAACTAAGCCTGAGGGCTACAACTACTGAGCCCCTGTGTGAGAGCCAGAGAGAAGCCCAAGCACGGCAACAAAGCTCCCACGTGCAGCAACTAAGACCCGATGCAGCCAAATAAGTAATTAATTGAAGAAAAATGAGCAGACAACGTGAATAAGACAAAGAACATATACATATGCTTAACTTCATTAATGAGGAAATGCAAATTAAAATAAAATATGACTTAAGTATATTGACAAAAATGAAAGGGTTGGTAACACCCCACATTGGTGGGGGTTTGAATTCAGCAGGCATTCTCAAACACAGTCTCTGAGGGGGTTAACATGGCATAATTCTTAGGGGGAAATTGTGTGATATCCATTGAAATGTTCAACCACAATACCCTTTGACACGTCTCTGATTTTAGTCAGCAAACAAACCATCATTGCACAATAATATGTGTATAAATATGGGTCATTTCAGGAATATTTGTAAGAGTGAAATACAGGAAAATAGCCAGGTTTAGTAAATATTTTTATAATGAGAGACAATATTTGCTGAGCACTTATCTGGTGCTTCTCTCTTTAGTATGTGTATCACAGGCAATATTTCACTTAATCCACTCAATAAACTTAGGAAATTGAATCTATTAATACTCATAGTCTCAACTGAAGGCAGATCTACATCTCCAGACCTCAAACGGAAGCAGCATAATAGATTTCTGGAGTGAACTCAGTTTAGGAAGTGGACTGCAGGTTTGGGAGATTTGAAAGCAATACATGAATTGACAGATGGAGAAGTTCTTAGCATAACTCCTAGTATATTACACTTGCTCCGAAGTCCCAGGGTGCTAGTTCCCAATATGCGTTCCTGTTGATTAGGGTCATGAATTCTTTATCATAAAGTGGGAGTGAAAACAATTTGAGTATTGAAAGACAAGCCAGAATCTTTTTTTAAAGAGGAGGGCGTGTCTGCTTAGGAAAATACCTTATGACTCACTCAGTATAGAAAGCAAGACCCTGGCAGAGATCTGAAGGAGACTGTGCTAGGAGACAAACAGACAAACTGTTCTGCAACAGAATGAATAGAAATGAGGAGGAGGACAGAGAAGGAACAGAGAAGGATCAGGCTTAGCAGAGGTCCTGGGACTTCCCTGGTGGCTCAGACGGTAAAGAATCTGCCTGCAATGCAGGAGACCAAGGTTTGATCCCTGGGTCAGGAAGATCCCCAGGGAGAAGGGAATGCCTACTTACTGCAGGATTCTTGCCTAGAGAATCTCACGGACAGAGGAACCTGACAAAGAATCAGAGACCATGGAGCCACTTTCAGTTTTGCTATGGGTTTAGACACCAAGAATGCAGAATATCCTGCTTCAATAGTTTGCATTTGAATACCCTGGAAAGCTGCCCTTTTTGTCAGTGGGGAGGGTTTGAAGGATGTCAGGGAGAGGAGGTGATTTTCCCTGTCTGTCTGCTGTGAAGCAACACCACACAGTATAAACACCAAAGCTGAGAGCCGAAGTGACCAGGGAATCCACCCAGAATCTTGTGACTCTATCTTGGAAGGGACAATAGGCTATCCACAACTTATGGAATGGGGTTGCAAACCAATCTTCAAATCTAGAGTTTAAGGGGAAGGATGATTCTAGCTGATTTGCATTATAACAGCATCCCTTTGAGACGGAACTTCACAGAATGTAAATGAATTGTTTATGCTTACATGGCTGGATCATGTTGAAAGTAGGATTCAAATTGGTTCTTCTGTTTCGGCTCTAGTTGGAAGTAAGGAAAGTCTCTTGGTCTTGCAATGAAACCGACCCTGAAACAAGCCAACGTCAGCATCAGTCAAATTCATTATTGGAGAGGACCATGTGCAAACTTCAACTTGAAGTTTACACTTATTCCAAGAGAGAGGAACACCATTATCACAATTAACAGTGGTCAGTGGCATTTTATGTGGAGTCGGGGTAATATTTTCAGAACTCTAGAATGAATAAGAAGCACTATTTTGTGGAAGAAACATGCCCTCCACTTTTCAGTAAGGGCTGTGCCTGTGAAAGTGGTCACTACAAAACCTCTAAGAGGAGCTTTCTGTCTTGAATTTATTGCTGGTTAGTGCCTGACTCTTTATCTTAACTAAAAATCCAATCAACTGTCCATCTGTGGCCTTTTAATGAAGCATTTCTAACTCTGGGGCACCGTATGTTCCTTTTAAAACATCAAGAAATAAGAACCGACAGGGAGGGACTTCCTTGAGGGGTCCAGTGGTTAAGAGTCTGCCTGCCAATGTAGGGGACTCAGGTTCAATCCCTGGTCGGGGAACTAAGACCCTGCATGCCGCATGGAGCAACTAAAGCCTGTACATAACAACTACTGCCCGCCTGCAACTGAGAGCTACCCAGCTAAAATAAATAAAAAGAACTGACATGGAGAATCTCTGGAAAGGAGCCCAGAACAAGGCAGATATCTCTAGTTGGTGTCTTCATGTCACTCCCACCTTCCTACTTCCTCTACCCCACCGAGCCTGGGTTTCCTCTTCCTGATCTTTGGTTCATGCTCAGCATTATTCCTTCAAGAACCCATCTCTGCCTGGACATCTCCATTTTGGTTCCGTTTTCCTGGCTGTGTTTACAGATTCTTGGTACTAAGAATGTGCTGCCTCGCCTGACCGTGCCTCTGGGGTCATCAGTTGAGCCTCTCTCCCACTTACTAATTTTCGGAGCTAAATGTCTTCAATTTCTGGTTTCTCTCTTTCAGCCCCACATCATATCAGCCGCCCCCCAACAACTATTATTATAATATCAAGCAGTAATTGACCATTAAGTGCTCGGTCTCTCAGTTGTGTCCAACTCTTTGTGGCTCCATGGACTGCAGCCTGCCAGGTTCCTCTGCCTATGGAATTTTCCAGGCAAGAATACTGGAGTGGGTTGCCATTTCCTTCTCCAAAGGATCTTCCTGACCCAGGGATCGAACCTGTGTCTCCTGCATCAGAGGTGGATTCTTTACCACTAGTGCCACTTGGGAAGCCCTGACCATGTACTATATATATACCATTAAAAGCACAGAATTCAACTTCCTGAGTCACCATCCCAAGCTGCAGAGTTTGGATGGATATGAGTATTCTGTATAGAGCTGTGGGCTGGAGCAAGAAATTTGCTCCCAAGAGATTAAGTACAGATACACTGATTTCATTGTGGTCATTCAGTTGCTAAGTCATGTCTTTACGACCCCATGGACTGCAGCACGCCAGGCGCCTCTGTTCTCAACTATCTCCCGGAGTTTGCTCAAATTCATGTCCATTGAGTCAGTGATGCTGTCTAACCATCTTATCCTCTACTGCCCCCTTCTCTATTTGCCTTCAATTTTTCCCAGCATCAAGGTCTCTTCAAATGAGTCAGCTCTTCGAATCAGGTGGCCAAAGTATTGGAGTTCGGCTTTAGCATCAGTCCTTCCAATGTATACTCAGGGTTGATTTTCTTTAGGATTAACGAGGTTGATCTCCCTGCAGTCCAAGGGACTCTCAATAGTCTTCCCCAGCACCACATTTCAAAAGCATCCATTCTTTGGTGCTCAGCTTTCTTTGTGGACCAACTCTCACATCCATACATGACTACTGGAAAAACCATAGTTTTGGCTGATTTCATAGGAGTGGGGAAAGAGGAGGGAGAGGAAGAGGAGGGGAAAAATCTGGGGTGAATCTCACCCAATTTCTTGCATTGCTGCTTGAGTAACACTAGGGAGGGCGTGCATCTGTGTGCTCAGTCATGTCCAACTCTTTTCGACCCCATGGACTGTAGCCCGCCAGCCTCCTCTGCCCATGGAATTTTCCAGGCAAGAATGCTGGAGTGGGTTGCCATTTCTACTCCAGGGGATCTTCCCAACTCAGGGATTGAACCCGTGTCTCCTGTGTCTCCTGCATTAGCGAGCGAACTCTTTACCACTGAGCCACCAGGGAAGTCCCAACACTCAGGAGATGAAGTACTAAATGTCAGTTAACCTTGGGAAAGGGAGAGACTGGGAGGAGAAGGGTAAATAGAAGAACCCAAGCATCAGGAGGAAGAATGGGAACAGGCTGGAGGTAGAGCAGGAAGGTTTGCTGGGAACAAGCCCCTGCAAGGTGAGCTCACTTTTGAAATAATTGGTTGGTAAAATACCTCAAGACCATAGGATGAGGGCATGTAGTGAAGTGAAGTGAAGTCGCTCAGTCGTGTCCGACTCTTTGCGACCCCATGGACTGTAGCCTACCAGGCTCCTCCGTCCATGGGCTTCTCCAGGCAAGAGTACTGGAGTGGGTTGCCATTTCCTTCTCCAGGTGAGGGCATGTGGACTCTATCTTTTTCTTTCTGCAACCTCACAACTGATGCAGTGTAGCAACTTTGCAGATGTTTTCCCGTGGGCTGCCTACAAATTGAAACAGACTCGGTGGTTTCAGTCGGTGAAACGATTTTTCACCTGTGGAGGGGAAAGTTCTTATAAACATCTCAGTCTCTGGCTTTCAGAATGCAGATCATATTTCTAGGCTGAGCATTATGGGATGGCCCCTCTTTCCACGTCTGTCCCAGCCCACTTAACCCAGGCCGCTCCTTTCCTAGCAGCTTCTCGCTTCCTCCAGCTGTTGCTTTGAAATAAATGTGACCTCCTGCCCTGGAGCTTGGCTATTTCACTGTTCTGTGTCAGTTAACTTTCTGTGTCATCCTGACTCGGCTATGCCACCTGGCCACTTGCTCCAACACTAGTCTAGATTCTGCTGCAAAGGGGTTTTGTAGGCAGGATTAATGTTTACAGCCAGTTGCTCTTGCTCAGTTGCTAAGTCCTGTCTGACTCTCTGTGACCCCCATGGACAGCAACATGCCCGGCTTCCCTGTCCTTCACTATCTTCTGGAGTTTGCTCAGATTCATGCTTAAGTAAAGGATATTATCCTCTATATCGTAGGTGGTCCACATTCAATCAGTGGAACCCCTTAAGGGCAAAAATTCAGGTTTCCCAGAGAAAAAGGAATTCTACCTCAAGACTGAGATGTCTAAATTGCAATGAGTGGTTTCCTGTGAGGGCCACATTAGGTTCAGTCCACCAGGAGGGAAATGTCTGTTCTACCATAGACACGGTTAAAGGGTGGGGATTGGGGATTTCTCCCTGGGGGACTGGGAGAATTGGGAGAATCTTCTGTATTTAGAAGAGAGGCCACAGGATGGAAGATTTACAAGAAGTCTGAGATTCCTTTCCAGCTGCTCAGCACCCAACAGAAAATCTGTCTGCATATCTATCTATCTGTCTACTTGACTGACTCATTGGAAAAGACCCTGATGCTGGGATAGATTGAAGGCAGAAGGAGAAGGGGATGACAGAGGATGAGATGGTTGGATGGCATCACTGACTCATTGGACATGAGTCTAAGCAAGCTCTGGCAGTTGGTGATGGACAGGGAAGCCTGGTGTGCTGCAGTCCATGGGGTTGCAAAGAGTCAGACACGACTGAGCAACTGAACTGACCTGTCTACTTATGTTGAATTAAGATGAAAGTAAATTATGAGACTTTGCACATTAACTGGCCCTTCGGGATGGAAAATGGTCACCTCTTTTAGAAACAATTAACTATATCTTGAAGCATGAGCATTTGGGTTCAGGTTCATGTTAGAGAATACCTTTTCAGTTACAAGATAATCACTTCAGGAAACAAGTTTTTCTTTTTACTTTGGATTTCAGTTGATTCAATCATTTCATTTGCTTTTGTTTCCACTTGTTTAAGAATTCCCAGATTTTGTTTGTTTTTGCTTTTTACATAATCTACTTTTTGTTCAACTTGGTGGTAAGCAAATTGGCCTATTTCAATGCAGTTTTCTATATTTAATGATTGGTTCAGTTCAAACCTGTGCTTTAAAAATGTTGAAAATTTGTAATTAAGTAGTGAGATAATTGTTTGTTTGCTTGTTTTCTAATTTAGATTTTTGTCAGGTCCTTTGATAGATAATTTCCTTTGATTAAAGTTTAACAAATGTACTCTCATTTAAAGAATATTTAAGTACTAATCACTTATTTATTTATCTACTATGAAAAAAAGCACTTTTTTCCCCAAGAGTTTCATTTCATCTGTTCATCCAAAACAAGGTTTTCAAGCTTTTATTATAACCATGCCACATAGATGGTGTAGAAATGCCACAATCTGATATTGCCAGAGGGATATTTTAATGGTGATGAGCAGAAATGTCAGGGCGTTTATATTTTTGCCCAAGACTGATCCATTTATAGCTTGGACTACCAGGAGAGTATTATCCTTTCTGCCAAAAAGGGCTTGAAATGCTTATTCCTTATTTTCACAGACTTGAGGAAGAAAAAGCAGGCTCTGTCTGATATACAGATACGGCAATGAGGTTAAATAGACACCGGAAAATCGCATCGCTATTTTCACTGATATAAATTTTTGCCAGCATTTTCCAGATCACATTGGAGAAGGGAAAGCTTCCACAGAATCTGAGAGTGATGGGTTCATGGATTCTGATTGCATGATTAATATACACTCGTGGAATTTTTTGGTGTGTCAGCAAAACGTACAGATCTCTGAGCCTGACATTTAATTATTACACGGATGGTTGCATGAACTAGAGGACTGAACACAGCCTTTGGAGTCCTGGTTCATCATTAACGGTGATGATTCCAGTCTCCTTCCCTTCCATTCAGTCTCCACCACTCTTAATATCTACCACCTGTATTCCTTTCAGAGACGGTATAAGAGGAAGGGCTTCCCAGGTGCCACTAAGTGATAAAGAAGCTGCCTGCCGATGCAGGAGACATGAGACACGGGTTCAATCCCTGGGTCAGGAAGATCCCCTCGGGGAGGATATGGCAGCCCACTTCAGTATTCTTGCCTGGAGAATCCCTGGCTTCCCAGAGGAGCCTGGCGGACTACAGTTCATAGAGTCATAAAGAGTTGGACACAACGGAAGCAATTTAGCATGCACAAACCCAGGAGAAGAGGAGAGGAAATTAAAAATTCATAATTATTAACAAATATTTGAATAACAAAACCAAGAAAAAGCTGCGTGTATTTTACAGTCTTGTTCTGTTTGTTTGCAACTGCAGTGAGACTCCTGTTGTTCAGAACTTCCATCTTGCACTCTCTGACCTATGACCCCTTTGCCGTCAGCCTACTATAGTTTTTCTCTGATGGAGGGACAAAATTTCCCTCTTGAAATGTGATCCTGCCTGTATTTACTTAGTCATTCCTTAAGGTATTCTATACAGAATGGAATTACAAGGCACCTCCCCCCCAAAGATAAATTTTCCTAGATTTCAGATAGATACTTCCTTGATTGATACTCCTTGGAACCCATTCCCACACATATTTCTTCAGTATCTACCAACTCTAATGAAAACAGTATTATTTTGGTATGTAAATTCTCCTCCCAGGTTAGACCTTGTACACATTTTTTTAAATTAATTTATTATTGTGTTTTTGGCTGTGCTAGCTAGGTCTTCACTGCAGCACACAGTCTTTCTCTGGCTGGGGAGAGTGGGGGATACTCCCAGCTTGCAGTGCGCGGGTTTCTCATTGCTGCGGCTTCTCTTGCTGCAGAGCACAGCCTTTAGGGCATTCGAGCTTCAGTGCATGTGGCACGCAGACTCAGTAGTTGCAGTTCTCAGGCTCTAGAGCATGGGCTCGGTAATTATGGCGCACGGGCTCAGCTGCTCCGAGGCATGTGGGATCCTCCCAGCCCAGGGATTGAACCATGTCCATTGCATTGGCAAGTGGATTCTTATCCATTGTATCACCAGGGAAGTCCCCTGTACACATTTGTCTGGGATGTGCTAGGATTTTATCCAGTTATGGGACAGGAGACAATGAAAAGGTGGGAGGGGAGGTTCTTGGGGTCTTCTTGAGGATGGTTCTTGGCAAGGTAATGGCCTCAGATGAAGCCACTGCAGAGATTTTAAGGAATGGAAGCCTAGCCTCCTCAGGAATGGAAAGGACGATTCTGGTTTCAAGGGGTCTTAGTAGAATCAGATGGGGATGAGGGCCGGGGAAACTTCTCCTATTCATCAGAATCTCCAATATGCAGAGCCTCAGTCTTCCCCAAGCATATGATCTAGGGCAGAAAGAGAAGAGGGCATGAAACACCATTTCTACCTCCACAATACCTGGCTACATTTCAAGGAAAGAAGATACTGCCACTCCACTGTCCCTTGGGTCAGGAACCCACAGTTCCTGTCACAGCTGCCTAAAGTCCCACCAACAGGATCACTCTGCAAAATGGCACATCCCCCCCAAACCTTTGGTTCTACTTGTCGCTGTGAAAATATCTTCCACTTACCTCCCTTTTTCTAAATCTTGCCTGTGAGCCTCTCAGAACAGACTGTAAACCAAAATCCTGTTGGCAAGGGGTTGGAGGAAGTTGGTCCCCATGCTTTTAGCATCAAGGAGAGCATACGAGGAACTGGAGATGGTACCCAGGGCCTACAGACAGGTGTCTCGCCTATCAGGTTCCATATCTCTCATATCTATTTATCCTTCCCAGTACTTTCCATGCAAGGCTGGAATTTTCTCTCAGCTCCTTTGTCAGTGCTGCAACCTCAGTACCTGGCCCATGGCCTAAGGTTTAGTAAACACCAGGTATGAGAGTCCCTTGGACTGCAAGGAGATCAAACCAGTCATTCCTAAAGGAAATCAATCCTAAATATTCATTGGAAGGACTGATGCTGAAGCTGAAGCTCCAATACTTTGGCCACCTAATGTGAAGAACCGACTCATTGGAAAAGACCCTGATGCTGGGAAAAGTGAAGGCACAAGGAGAAGGGGGTGACCAAGGATGAGATGGCTGGATAGCATCACCAACTCAATGGACGTGAACTTGAGCAAACTCCAGGAGACAGTGAAGGACTGGGAAGCCTGGCATGCTGCAGTCCATGGAGTGACAAAAAGTTGGAGACGACTTAGTGACTGAACAACAGCAACGAGAGGATTCTTTTCTGGTCCATGATTATGAAAGCCACAGTCTCCCCTCTACCTCAGTCTTTACTGGAGACAGTTTTCATTTCTGTTGCCCATCAGATCAGGAAAGACAGAAACTGCTTTTACTACTCCTTTCCTGCTGGAAGAATTAACTCAATCATGTGACCCAGACAATTCACAGGAAATTCACTTCTGGTTTTATCAAATGGCATTGACTTCACTGGGGAGAGGAGAAACATTTATGAAGCAGGTACACAGGACAGCCAGTCTTATCTGCTGCTATAATTTTCTCTGGTTTTTAAAGGCCTCATTAAAGAGATGGAGGCCATGATTCCACTGGGATTTACACGCTCATCTGGGAAATGCCAGGGAAGGAGATAAGGGAGACCGTGGACCATTAGCTGAGTTATCTCTGAAGTCACACTATATTTAGCTATAAGCGCTGAAGTCAGTGGCCTAACTGGGGCCACCAGTTAACCCAGAGTCAGATGGATCTTCTGGTCACACTTCTAAATTACTCCTCTAACAGAATACACGGTTGAAACCAAGAAACCCAGCCCTGACATTGCACACGTGGATCCAAAAGAAACCAGGCCACAGGCCTAAAGTATAATCAGATAGTAGCACTTGTAGACATTTACTCATTTAGTTATTTAAGGTGCTTTTATTCATTTAACAAGCACTCTGGAGAAGGTACTTGTCAGAGACATGGTCCCAGGGGTCTAACAAACTGAATGAAAGTTAAAGGGTCAGCGCTCAGTCACGTCCGGCTCTTTGGGACCCCGTGGACTGTAGCTCACCAGGCTCCTCTGCCCATGGAATTATCCAGGCAAGAATACTGGAATTCTCCAGGGAAGAATGCTGGAGTGGGTTGCCATTCCCTTCTCCAGGGGATCTTCCCAACCCAGGGATCGAACCTGGGTTGATTTGCATTGCAAGCAAATTCTTTACCATCTGAGTTACCAGGAAACTCAGAAGCAAAAGAAGGGACTTCCCCGGTGGTGCAGTGGGCTAAAACTCTCTGTTTCCAATGCAGGGGGCCCAGTTTCAATCCCTGGTAGGGGAATTATACCCTGCAAGCCACAAGTAAGAGTTTGCATACTACCACTAAAGATTCTGTGTGCCGCTACTAAGATCTGACACAACAATATAAATAAACAATAAATACAAATATTTCTTGAAAAGAAAGAAAAGGGAACAAATTACATCTCAGCATCCTCTTCTGAAAGGTAAGAATCACAGCAGTTCATTTCCCAGAGTGTGGTTGGGAGCAGTCAGAGATAAATGACATGGACTCGCTGTAAAGAATAAGTGATATAGAGAGACACAAGCACAGATAGGTGTGTGATATATAGATACATATGTGTTTCTATGCACATAGAGATATGTAGTGTGTGTGTGCGTGTGTGTGTAAGCTCTCCAGCATCCCAGATAACAGAGACTCGAGCAGCCTGCAAGCAAATACAAGCTGAGGCAGACATGAAAACTGCCAAAATTTTCGATGTGTTCTCCAGCCACCCAAGACCTCAGCGCATCCTTACACGTGTCACCTTGGAAGCATTTTGAAGCCTGCGCTGAATACAGGGAAGCACAGATCAGTGCGAAAGGCATTCCAGGGGCTGCAGAGGGCAAATGCACCCTGCGCTGACAGGCAGCAAGCCCTGTCTGTCCAGCTTGAGCAAAAAACACTGCAGCAGACACTGGAGGCAGCCAGGCAGGTGGGGATCAGAAAGAGAGCCGGACGCAAGGCTGGGACAAGCCAGGAACCTCGGTTTCCTTCTCCCCGCAAGGTGAGTAAATAACACCCAGAAAGTTTAGGGCACTGGTTTGAAGACACCAGCTGGGAGGGAGAGGGAGTGAGCCTAAAGTTCCTGGTCCATGCCTGGGGCCTCTGGAACAGTGTGGAACAAATATTTAGAAATAAGGCTTTATGGTTATTGCTGTTCATTAAGTATCAAGGAGTCATCGTAATGAAGATGCTCAAGTTGCTGTATTTCTTTTTACTTTATCTTGTTTATTTATTGGCTGCACTGGGTCTTCGTTGCTTTGTGTGGGCTTTCTCTAGTTGCAGAGAGCAGGAGCTACTCTGGCACTGGGTGGGCGGGCTTCTTACAGCTTCTTATAGGCTTCTTCCCCCATTGTGGGGCATGGGCTCTAGGCACGTGGGCTTCAGTACTTGCAACACTCCGGCTTGGGAGTTGCAGCTTGAGGGCTCTAGAGCACAGGCTCAATCGTAGTAGCTTAGTCACTCTGCGGCATGTGGGATCTTTCTGGACCAGGGATCAAACCCGTGTCCCCTGCACCGACAGGAACATTCTTTACCACTGAACTACCAGGGAAGCCCTCAAGTTGCAGTAATTCTAGGTGCCACCAGCAGCTCTTCTTGGGATTGTACAGGTGCTGCTGGGAGCTGACCTTGACATCAAAAGGTGGACAGAGCAAGGCACGAACGTGAGTGAGGGGAACCCAGTGAAAATGGTGACACTTTCTGTTATGTTCCAGGAAATGTCCCTAGTGGAGAGGTCAGAGCATCCCAGTGAGGGGAGCAGAGGGCAGGGGCGTGGAAACGCCCAGGGCCATGGCTCCTTGGAGTCTTGCGGACGAAACCCGCCCCTGTAGGGAAGGAACCAAAGCCGAAATCAGACTGATGCAGGCAGACGGAAGCCCAGCTGGAGGGACTTGACCGACTCCCTCCAGCAGGGCAAACACAGGAACCAGCCTGGGAAGGATTTCTGAAGAACCCCGTGCCAGCTGTTAGAAAGGGCTGGGAGGGACTCCCCTGGTGGTCTAGTGGGTTAAGACAGCCTTCCAATGCAGGAGGTGTGGGTTCACTTACCAGTCAGGGAGTTAAGAGTCCCATATGCCTTGTGGTCAAAACATAAAACAGAAGCAATATTGTAACAAACTCAAGGAAGACTTTAAATAATGGTCCACTTAAAAATTCTTGTATAAAAAAGAAAGGGCTGGGACTTCCAGAGACAAATGCTGGATGGAATCTTGCAATGGCGTTTGTTTCCGCGTGGACTCTTCCTCTAGGCTGGTCTAGACCCCACTGCCTCGTCCCTTGCTCATTCAGGTCGGTTCAGTTCAGTCGCTCAGTCGTGTCTGACTCTTTGCGACCCCATGAACTGCAGCACGCCAGGCCTCCCCGTCCATCACCAACTGCCGGAGTCTACCCAAACTCATGTCCATCGAATCCATGATGCCATCCAGCCATCTCATCCTCTGTCGTCCCCTTCTCCTCCTTCCCCCAATCCCTCCCACCATCAGAGTCTCTTCCAGAGTCAACTCTTCGCATGAGGTGGCCAAAGTACTGGAGTTTCAGCTTCAACATCAGTCCTTCCAATGAATATTCAGGACTGATCTCCTTTAGGATGGACTGGTTGGATTTCCTTGCAGTCCAAGGGACTCTCAAGAGTCTTCTCCAACACTACGCTTCAAAAGCATCAATTCTTCTGTGCTCAGCTTTCTTTATAGTCCAACTCTCACATCCATACATAACTCCTGGAAAAACCATAGCTTTGATTAGACGGACCTTTGTTGACAAAGTAATGTCTCTGCTTTTTAATATGCTGTCTTGGTTGGTCATAACTTTCCTTCAAAGGAGTAAGCTTCTTTTAATTTCATGGCTGCAATCACCATCTGCAGTGATTTTGGAGCCCAAAAAAATAAAGTCTGACACTGTTTCCACTGATTCCCCATCTATTTGCCATGAAGTGATGGGACCGGATGCCGTGATCTTTGTTTTCTGAATGTTGAGCTTTAAGCCAACTTTTTCACTCTCCTCTTTCACTTTCATCAAGAGGCTCTTTAGTTCTCCTTCACCTTCTTCCATAAGGGTGCTGTCATCTGCATATCTGAGGTTATTGATATTTCTACCAGCAATCTTGATTCCAGCTTGTGCTTCCTCCAGCCAAGCATTTCTCATGATGTACTCTGCATATAAGTTAAATAAGCAGGGTGACAGTATACAGTCTTCACATACTCCTTTTCCTATTTGGAACCAGTCTGTTGTTCCATGTCTAGTTCTCTTGCTCATTATGGGGCACAAAGCAGGTGGATCAGAAATACCCTTGGAGATAGGGAGTTTGGGATGGGCATGTACACACTGTTATATTTAAAATGGATAACCAATAGGATCCTACTGTAGAACACAGGGGACTCTCCTCAATGTTACGTGGCAGTCTGGATGGGAGGGGAGTTTAGGGGAGAATGGATACCTGTACATGTATGGCTGAATCCCTTTTCTGTTCACCTGAAAACTATCACAACATTGTTAATCAACTATACTCCAATGCAAAACTAAAAGTTTAAAAAAATTGTAATAAAAATATTTTTTTAATTTAAAAAAAAAAAAAACCTGCTCTGAAAAAAGAAAAGAAAGAAAGAAAGAAATACCCTTGGAATGACCTGGGAGGGGATGAACAGAGCATTGTTGATTTTTTATTTTCAGAGGTTGGTTCCCAAGGAAAGTAGTCTTTCCTGGCAACTAGGAGACTGGATGGTGGGGTGCAGAACTCAGCCCAAAGAATCATCGAATGTGGATTCCAATCCAAAACCTTGTCTCAAAAACAGGTTTCCAAGGATGGCCCAACCTGTCACACTAAATCAGAAATGCAGTGGCCGTTGCTGGGATAGATGGCACTCCTATTCTGTGCTGTGCTTGGTCGTGTCCAACTCTTTGTGACCACATGGACTGTAGCCCATCAGGCTCTCTGTCCATGGCAATTTCCAGGCAAGAATACTGGTGTGGGTTTCCATTTCCTCCTCCGGGGGATCTTCCCAACCCAGGGATTGAACCCACGTCTCTTGTGTCTCCTGCATTGGCAGGCAGATTCCTTCACCACTGTGCCACCCTAGAATTAGGGAAGCCCTAATTCTATCTTCTAAATAAATGTGGAACAAATAGTTACAAGGAATACAAAACCTACAAAATTATTTTATAGAATGCAATAACGATAAAAATGATAAGCTCGTCTTGAGTGCCATGTCTGCCTGTCCCTGGCTTCCTTTTCCCTATGATCTCAGGCCAGCTGTGTTTCGCCAAGCCTCAGCCTCATGGCCAGCAGAAAGGTCACAGTGAGATCACTTTTCCAGGGCTGTTTGATGATGGAGTGGTAGGTGCTCAGCAAATGGTGGTTATTTGTCCTAATTCTGCCAGTAGATGTTTTCTCTTGAGGAATTCACTTCTGTCTGAAATTCAGTGTTCTTACAGGCAAAATGAGGGGTTTGGACAGGAGAACCCCTAAGGAATAAAGTGGAGCTTTCTGTTTTCCGCTGCTATGAATTTCCAGACCAGAAGCAAGAATTGCCCCTGGTAGCGCAGGCAGCAGGGTGGAGACTTATTGCCTCCAGGAGTCCTTTGAGGTTAAAACCAGACTCCAACCCCTTTGATGGCCAAGCCACCATAACCGCATCTAGTAACATTCAAAAAGGAAATAAACTACACGGCAGATGAGGCTTTTTCTTTCTTTTTTTTTTTTTTTTTTGGAGACTTATTGCCTCCAGGAGTCCTTTGAGGTTAAAACCAGACTCCAACCCCTTTGATGGCCAAGCCACCATAACCGCATCTAGTAACATTCAAAAAGGAAATAAACTACACGGCAGATGAGGCTTTTTAGTTCTTTTTTTTTTTTTTTTTGCTCACTTTGAGAAGAATTGACTATAGAGCTTCCTTCTCTTTTGAGCATACTGTCAAAGGGACTAGCTTGGAATTATTTTTGTTACTTTAAGGAAGTCATCTCCCATTCCCATACTGACACTTTTTAAATAATAATGAGTTGAATTAAGAAAGTGCTGTTTTATATCCTTTCATTTATTGATTTATACACTCATTTTTGTAGATGATGTTAGAAGCTGTGTGTATGTGTGTTAATTGCTCAGTCGCGTCTGACTCTTTGAGACCCCATGGACTGTAAGCCTCTAGGCTCCTCCGTCCAGGGGATTCTCCAGGCAAGGATACTGGAGTGGGTAGCCATTTCTTTCTCCAGAGCATCTTCCCGACACGGCTCTCCTGCATTGCAGGTGGATTCTTTACATCTGAGCCACCAGGGAAGCCCATTACAAGCTATACTAATATATAAATATATTTCTTTTTGATATTTTTTATTGAACCATTTTTAAAGTCTTTATTGAATTTGTTACAGTGTTTCTCCCCTTTATGTTTTGGTTTTTTGACCCAGAGGCATGTGGAATCTTTGCTCCCCAACCAGGGATTGAACCTACACCCCCCTGCATTAGAAGGTGAGGGTCTTAACCATTGGACCACCATGAAAGTCCCTTAATATGTTTCTTTAATCATTTTCATACTTGGAGTAAGCCTTTCATGGTTTATGCTTACTATACTATATTTGTTATTTTGATGTATTGCTAAATTCTACTGATTGAGATGTTTTAATCAAATAGTTCTTTACTCCTGAGATTATTCTATAACAATTTTGGTTATCTTAATCAGGTGTCAGGATCAGTGACATTTGTGTTATGGGAGAAATTGTATAGTCTTCTGTCTTTTTTGGGAGGTGGTTTTAAGGTCAGCATTTTTTCAAAGTTTTGGGGGCAATGACCAGTGATTTTACTGAATTTTTCTACTAGTAGCTCTGGGAAAGTTGTTACTTTCCCTATTGACCAGGTTTTAGTCACCATGCAAATTGAACTAAGATAGCACATCTAACCGGGTAGGTAAAGAGTGCTTAACAAAGGGTTTATCTGAAGAGGTGTGGGTAAACTGCAGTGTGGGAACATCACCACCTTAAGGATGAAGGAGCAAGAGGTGGAAGTGATCAGTGGAGCCCAGCAGGACCAGTCCAGTGTGGAGAGGACTGTGTGGAAGGAGCTGTGGCCTCTGGCAGTGGGACACCAGCAGCCCCAAGTGTCCCTGCAGGGAGACGATTGGTTGATACACAACTACCCAACCACCTCCCCTCCTACCTTCTGACCTATAGCTGATGCTGTCTGTTGATCAAGCCCAACTGATCAACCTTTGAAAAAGGTCAAAGTTATCACCCAAAGCCCCTATCCCATCAATGCTGGTGTTAGCCAGCTCTCTAATTTCCACTGAGCTCTCATCTTGTTGATTTAACTCCCATCTGTGTCCCTTTCTCAGCCTCTCTCCACTGTTCTATTGGGGCTGCTTTTTATCACTGATAGAAATTGAACCAGGTCAGGGAACTAAGATCCCACATGCCTCAGGGCCACTAAATCACTGATAGAAATTGACCCAAGTTGGATCCCTGGTCAGGGAGCTAAGATCCCACGTGCCTCAGGGCCACTAAGTCTTTCCGTACCACGTGAAGAACCCGCAAGCTGCAACAAAGACCCAGCAAAGCCAAAATAAAATAAAATAGAGTGAAATTAAGTAAAATAAAAACCAAAGAGTTAAAAAAACAAAAATACATGGCCCTCAATGTTACAGGGTTAAATAAATTTCACAGTTTTAAGTTAGCTGATCATATTACAACTGTAACTAGCAATTTCATCTATGATTCTGAAAATTTTGCTTTATGTGAGCAATCAGTTTGCAATTTGTACTTTTTTCAATATAATAACAACAAAAAAATTTCATTTCAGAAAAAGACAAGAAGCTTGGATTTCTAAGCCTAGTATTATTCATCTCTCAATCTTTCCTACCCTAATTCTCCAACCTTTCCATCTAGCCCTTGTGGGAAATTCTTCATAGGAATAGCCGAGATACCTCCACAGCTGTGACCAGTGACGCCTGAAACAAAATCTGTGTTGATTTAGTTGTGCTTCTGTGAACCTCGAATGGGATGCTGTTGGAAGCCCAGAAGTAATTGTGCATCTGGGCTTCCCACCTCCTGCTCCAACAGGCTGTCACTGGCAAAGAGACATGTTCCATTGGCAAAGACCGTGTTTTCAATCACAGCTTATCTGAGCAGCGTCTGAAGTCCAAAACGATTATTTACAGCTCAGTGAGGAGGAGGCAGAGAATTGGGAGCTGTGGAGGAGACCCATGCTGTAAAAAAATACTCATAGTGAGTGACACGGTTTGAGATGCAGAAGAAGAGAAGAGGGGTTTCTTCAGCTCTTTTAATGCCTCAAAGTTCTCCCCTGGAGGTCTTCTCTAACAAATGCAGCTGCAGATCTCTCCTGTCCCTGACCTATGGTGTTAAGTTCTCCAAGGAGCTCCAGAGAAACAGAATCAGTAAGACATATATGTATTGAACCCTGACTATCTCTAAATATAGAGATACATAGAGAACACTGACTATATATAGGTGTAGATACATATCATAATCCTAACACAGTTGGTGTATATATATAACACATAGATATTAAGGGAAAGGGGCAGCAGAGGATGAGGAAGGTTAGATAGCAAAACTGACTCAAGGGACATGAATCTGAGCAAACTCCAAGAGATAGTGGAGGACAGAGGAGCCTGGCGTGCTACAGTCCATGATGTTGCAAAGAGTAGAACATGACTTAGCGACTGAACATCAACAATTATATATATATATTTATTTATTTATTTATATATATACCATGCATATACATGTACATGGATTTATTTCAATAAATTGGTTCATGTGATTATAAAGGTAAGTCCCACAATCTGCCATCTGTAAGCTGGAAAGTGAAAGTGAAAGTCATTCATTTGTGTCAAGTATAGTCTGTGGAATTCTCCAGGCCAGAATACTGGAGTGGGTAGCCTTTCCCTCCTCCAGAGTATCTTCAACCCAAGGATTGAACCCAGGTCTCTCACATTACAGGTGGGTCTCCACCAGCTGAGCCACAAGGGAAACCCAAGAATACTGGAGTGGGTAGCCTATCCCTTCTCCAGCAGATCTTCCCAACCCAGGAATTGAACCACAGTCTCCTGCAGGCAGATTCTTTACCAACTCTACTTAGAATGGGGGACACTTGCTTTTATTAGAGAACAATTAAGAGCAGTAACTCTCCGAAAAAGCATGTCCTTAAGGGGACCTGGAGACAGACACTCATTCCAAGGTTACTGGACACCAGAAGCAATAAATTGGAACCCTCCTGAAACCTACCGCTCAGCAATGCTTGCCAGGGACAAAGAATAGCCCCATTGAAATGTAGTATCTTACAAAAACATGGCCTTTGCTTGAAAGAAAATACCACAAAACAGATAACCGATCATTAAAGCCTGACTTTGCTTTCAAAAAAAAAAAAAAAACTATGGGATTTCCTATCAGGGAAAACCCAGGAAATCCCATAGTGTAATTCAGTCCAAGTTCAAAGTCCTGAGAACCAGGGGAGCTAGTGATGTAAATCCCAATCCAAGAGCAGGAGAAGATGAGAAGAGGGTTCAACTCAATGGTGAGACAAAGGAAAAAGGGGCTGAGTCTCTTGTCCCTCTGTCTTTTGTACTCTTCCCATCCTCAGTAGTTTGCATGAAGCCTACTGACATTAGGGAGGGCCATCTACTTTTTCAAAGTCACCAATACAAATGCTGGTTTCATCCAGAAACACCCTTACAAGTACCCAGATGAGGCTTCATCTGGGCACATAAATTAACCATCACACTCATTCACCACATTAGGAGACCAACTCCTCCTGGTTTTCCTTTGACTTTTCCAGTTTCCATACTGAAAATCCAGTGCCCTGGGAAATTCCTCAGGACCTGGCAAACCGTATTGCATGAATTAAGCATTTTGCCACTTGATTATATTTGGTTTAAAAATGGGGCTGCGAGGCTACCCTAGTGGTTCAGTGGCAAAGAATCCACCTGCCAATGCAGGATAACGTGGGTTCCATCCCGGGGTTGGGAGGATCCCACATGCCTCAGAGCAACTAAGCTCGTGTGCCACAACTACTGAGCCTGTGCTCTAGAGCCTGGGAGCCGCAACTGCCGAGCCCACGTGCTGTAACTACTGAAGCCCGAGCTCCACAAGAGAAGCCTGCACACTGCGGTTAATGACTACCCCCCACTCGCTGCAGCTAGAGAAAAGCCCGCACAGCATCGGAGACCCAGCATAGCCAAAGATAAATAAATAAACCACGGAGCCAGAGTCCTCCATGGTCTGGGTCAGCGTAGGGGAGGCACAGCTGGCTTTCAGCCACGTCGCATCATGAAGCCTGGCACCTGCAGCACCCCATTACTCGTGACATAAGTCCCATAAAATCCCATAGCTGATGGTTCTCTGGATTCTCACCACCCCCTTCATCTGTCTAGTGGGCCCACTCCTGTTTCAGGGTCCAGGCTAAGGGTCCACCACACTTAGGACCTTGTACTCCACGTTTCTACAGCATCCTCCCACGAAGCCATGGGCAAAATGCTTTCTCGCGCCTTTAGCCAAACAAAATAAACAAAGGACTAGCAATTCACCCTTGTGTATAAGCCACAATCAATACAGAGGCAGGGATCAGAGGCTCGGTGAACTCAGTCTCCATTTAGGTCCATCTGAACTGACCCTTTACGAATTGAAATCCTTGAGGGTATTCTTAGTTTGGTTAAGGAGAAAAAATACATTTGTCGTCTTTTCTTTTATTGGTTATCTCTCTGTGTGTATTTCTCCTCTCTAAACTCACTGTTTCCTTTTGTTCTTAGTTTTTTTTTTTTTCCATCAAACACATTGCTCTCAGCATCTTTTCATAGCTACAGTTTCTGCCCCTGCGGCAACTACAAAGGTTGCTGGCATCTGGATCTGGTCTCTGGTGTCGCAGGAGGAGATGAATGCAGACTGCCTGGCAGAGTTTTGAGTGAGAGACTGAATGGGTAAATATATTCAAAACCAAAATCCTTTCAGACACGAGGGTCAATATCCCCAATGAGATTGAAGTTATACCATTCTGTGCCAAGGGCAGATAGCAGGTGACATCCGATGGCCCCATCACCAAGTGCCAAGCACTGTTCTAAGGAATGGGTCATCTCATTGCATGGCTCCCAGGTGCAAGGTACTCTTAGAAGCACTATTTCACAAAGTGAAAAATGCAGATGTAAGGTTCCCTGCCCAGTACCATGAGCCAGTAGCAGAGACACCTTGGAAATCACATTGTCCGTGTAGCCAGAGCCCAGGTGTGTGAGTACCACTCAACATGGGGAATTTAGCCTCAGGCTGTTGTTACCTTAAGCCTTGCTCTTTTCCTACATACAACTCCCTCCTTAATTAAACCCATAGTAGCCCTCCCTCATCTTTCAAGGGAAAAGAAATCACCCTCCTCCACCCTGCCGAGGGAAAAGGGTAATGCCCTGTGTCCAATTTCCCTTTCATTGCGATTTTTATTATGGAAACACAAATGTTCACTGATACCAAAATGAAAACAGGGGAAATTAATTTTGTCATCCTTATCCAATAAAATTCTTAATGGGTTTCTCACCCATTATCATAAATACTTTTATCATTTCCAATTTTTTTTCTCAACTTCACAGTAGTATATCTTGCTTCAAAAAAAATGAAACATTTTAAAAAAGACATGTTCCTTCAGTGTTTAGATCTCTTAAGCACACTTTGCCTTGGGGGACTGAGCTCCATGTCCTCTGTTTAGATCAGGAATAAATGTTCTCAGGGTGGGTTTTTGTCTCCAGGTGGCGCAGTGGTAAAAAATCTGCCTGCCAATGCAGGGAACACGGGAGATGAGAGCTCGATCCCAGGGTCAGGAAGATCCCCAGAGGAGGAAATGGCAAACCCCTCCAGCATTCTTGCCTGGAAAATCCCATGGCATGTAGCTGGCAGGCTACAATCCATGGGGTCACAAGAGTCTGATGTGACTTAGTGACTAGCACACACATAAGGTGGATTTTATATTTTTAGTGCCAATTTTATGTAGTGAAGATTTTATGGACTGTTTGCCATGAACTGTGTGATACTGAACCAGTCTTTTCAGTTATATGGGCTCTGTTTCCTCATCATTAAATATCATCATCCTTGAGAGTTAGGATTTCAATATGTGAATTTTCGGGAGAGCACAAACATTCAGACCTTTGCATGCATTAAGCCACCATACAAATCATTAGGGCTTCCCAACTGGCTCTAGTGGCAAAGAACCTGACTGCCAGTGCAGGAGATATAAGAGACACGAATTCAGTCTCTGGGTCAGGAAGATCCCCTGGAGGAGGGCATGGCAACACACTCCAGTATGCTGGCCTGGAGAATCCCATGGACAGAGGAGCCTAGTGGGCTACAGTCCATGGGGTCGCAAAGAGTCAGACACGATTTAGCAACTGAACAACAACAATATATATACATTGTATAATAATACAATAATTTATAATAATGTATTATAAACTATGTGCAAGTATATAGTATATGCATATATTTAAATATGTATGTATATCACATTATATATATAAAGTAGGATGACAGAGGATGAGATGGTTGGATGGCATCACCAACTCAAGGGACACGAGTTTGAGCAAGCTCCAGGAGTTGGTGATGGACAGGGAGGCCTGGCGTGCTGCAGTCCATGGGGTCTCAAAGAGTCGGACACGACTGAGTGACTGAACTGAACTGAGGTCCATACTGCATAGAACTCTGTATCCTGCCTTTTATACCTAACACGCAATAGTGAATGTGAAAAAGAATATTAAATATTCTTCCAAACCATGTTTAACAGCCACAAAAGATTCACATCTATGGATGTGCCATGGTGCGTTCAATCATTCTCCTCTTGCTGGACATGTGTGTCTGTGAAGTCACTTCAGTTGTGTCTGACTCTTTGCGACCCCAAGGACTATCGCTTGCCAGGCTCCTCTGTCCATGGGATTCTCCAAGCAAGAATACTGGAGTGGGTTGCTGTGTCCTCCTCCAGGAGATCTTCCCGACCCAGGGATCGAACCTGCATCTCTTATATCTCCTGCATCTGCAGGCAGGCTCTTTACCACTAGCGCCACCTGGGAAATCCTTCACTGAAACCATTGCAAGGCACTGGCATTATCTGACGACTCACGTGTCCCCCTGCTTACACCATGAAGATCTTGCAGAGAAGGCCCGTGGCTCCCAGGCCCAGTGCACAGCAAGATACAAGTAATCTGCAGGCTATAGGCACAAACAATTTCCTTCTGCTCCCCCCGCTCCTGCCCAACATAAGCCTGAGACTTTCATTTCTTTGAAGCATTGTAATATGGAGTCTTTCCTACATTGGTGCCGCGTTGTTCCCCCTGACAGTTGGGCCACAATGGAAAGAATTCTAAGGTATTTTGAGACCCGAAATAGAAAAAGAACGGCAATTGCCTGTTCTGAAAGCTTACATGCAAAATCAAAAGACCCAGTGTGCAGATTTCTTGGAACAAATAACGTTTGCCTTCAGTAACTGTCTAGGGCTCAATACCTTTCTGCAAAGGTTATTATTACTCTTGTGTATTTATCTAAGACTCAGAATTGGTAGGAATCTTTTCACATCTACAAATTAATAGTGGGATGATATCATGGGTTTTGTCTACCTTTTAAAAATAACTTGAGCTTAAAGTAAATCTCACATTTGGGAAGGAATTCTGGTCTGCTTCCCAGAGAGTTAGATAATAAACTCTCACTTACGGGGCACGTGATTTACCCACTTGGTGGGTTTTCTAAAGTGCATCTTTAAGGCTGCCTGTTGGAGGGACTCTTTGGGCTTAATTGACCAATTATGGTAAAAATTACAGAATGTTCTAGCTGGGAAGAGCCGTTGGTTGACACGAGGGGATGAGAGCCAGAGTCCCATAGACTGTGGCAGTCAGCAGATTGAAACAGAAAGGTAACGCCCTGCTCAGGATGTTATCGGCCCTGATGCCTGGGCCGTGTGTTTGGTGATGATTAGGGAGCCACCACAGTAACCCCAGGCCTTAGAGGCGGGCCACTCTTATTCAGACTCTTTAGTCGCAAGGGACACACAGTCGCCAGTCACCTGAGAAAAAAAGGGGATGCGACGGTAGGAACACCGCAGCCGTCCTCTCTGGGGTCCCTCTCTCTCTCTCTGCTGTGCTTGTTGTCCCCCTTGGTGGCCCTGCTGAGACCCCTCCCGTGGCTGGTGCTGCGGGCACCATGCTGAGGCTGCCCTGGGCAAGCCGGTGGGCACAGTCCCAAGGCTTTCACTCTCTTGAGTCCAGGGAAGGGGTCTCTCACGGAAGCCTGTAGCCCTACCATTTCCTTACCTGGCTCCCTCCTGACCTTACTTGTGGGTTTGGCCCTAAGGGAACTGATATGGGTAGCATTGTGCCCCCTCTCCCAAAGAGATGCTGGTTTCCTAACCCCCAGTATGTGTCAGAATGTGACTTTACTTGAAAACAGCATCTCAACAGAAGTAATTAAGTTTAAATGAGTTCATGATGGTGGACTGTAATCCAATACGACCGGCGTCCTTCTAGAAAGGGGAAGTTTGGACAGAGACAAAGACACAGAGAGGGAGATGATGTAAAGATGCAGGGAGGATGCCCTCTATAATCCAGAGAACACTGAGGCTACAGAAGCTGGGAGAGTGTCCAGGACCAGACTGTCCCTCACAGAAAAAAATGTATTTCTACAGAGGGATGGTATCAAGAAAAGTCTAGTAAAACAAGAGCAAAGAGCAAAACATGACAACACATACTCAGCTATGTTTAAAGAAAAGACACTGAAGCATTAAGCATTCCCATCCCATGAGAAAGGAAGCCGAAAATAAGTCATCCACAAGCTATGCATGGGACTCTTCAGAGCTGCCTCCCAGATACTTTGGTTCTGATTTTACACATGCCAAGCAGCCTTCTGCTTAGTAAGCCAGTCTATCCATCTTCTGGGAAAGATATGTCCTGGAAAATAGACCTGGAAATTCTGGTCCTTCCCTGGCCAGGGAATAGACTGTCACTCAGACTTATACATCAGGCTCCTGTGAGTTTGATCCACATGAATCAGTTCTCCTAAGACTCACATATCTCCCTGTGACCTGAAACAACTAGGTAGAAGAACCAAAGCTAAGAACTAGACTCTGAACAGTGGTAACCCCAACACATACTACTGTAGGCCAGACCCTTCTGATTCTTCTCTGGCCCCCTTGTCCCTGTCTCACATTGCCACCAGGAATCTACAGGAATATTAGAACCAGAAGTGGTCCAGCATTGGAGAAAGAGAATTACTTTTAGACATAGACAGATGCAGCTTAAGTTCTGTCGTACCACTTAGTTCACAAGTAATTCTGAGCAAGTTGCTTAACCTCTGTGGCTTCCATCTTCTCGTCTTTAAAATGGGAATATTAAAATCTATGTCACAGGGTTGGGAAAAAGAAGGCATCGCACAAAGCGCAGAGCACAGAACGCGTATGTAACAGATGACAGCTTCCTGCCCCAGCTTGTAGATGGTCCTGGGATTGGATGAATATATGGCTCACTCTGTTCAGTTATCTCCTCTTACCAGTAGCTGATGGTTGTTCAGGGAATGAAAATTAATTTTTACATTAGCCCAAGCAAGAACATAATTAGGAAGTCAAATCTGTTGCTGTAGCAGCCACAAAAAAAAAAAAAAAAAAAAGACTCTGCCTCATAGATAATGGTGTACTTAGCAGCTTGGAGTGTCCGTGTATCCCAGCCCTCGCCCAGATGGCTGAATTGATGGTGCTTTCATGGCACAAAGGAAAGAGCCCTGGACTTGAAATTTAAAAACCTTCATTTTCGTCCTGCTTCTGTCATCTTGCTGGAGACCTTGAGTATATCACCTCTTTCTCTGTGCTTCCCTTTCCTTCTCTTAATATGACAACACTCCCAAGTCGACCCAAAGATGTGGTTATCCTAGGAGTCAGGGGAGCTTGGAAGGATGGAAGGGGCTTGGAAGACGGATGTTCTCAAGGTCCATAGCTTTCCAGCCTTCTGCTCCTGCCTGCCCTCCTCTACTACCTTCTCCCTATAGTGGCAGAATGATCACTTAAAAATGCAGGCCCTTCATCTGTCCACTCATTCAAGCCCCCATGCTTATAGGATCAAGTCCCAGGGGCTCTCTGCATGTGGTCAGTTTCCACCTTTGTTCACTGGGCACTCGTCTCTGTGTAAAGTCCTCATCCTTGCTTTTCCCCCCGCCAATGAATTTTCTTTCTAGTTCCTCCTCATTTGCCACACCTCCATAGAGTTTCACTGACCCAGGGAAGCCTTCCATGACACTCTGATCATGGACTTTCATAGCATAACTCATATTGATGACTAAATAAGTCCTGTGAAATGATTTGCTCCATGTGTATTACCCCTACATGATGGTACATAGTAGATGCTCAGAAATGAACAAATGACTGAATGGATAGCTGGCTGTATCGATGAATGAATGGATGGATGGATGGATGGACAGAGGGAGGGATGAATAGATGGATAAATGAATGGATGACGGATGGAAGAATAGATAGCTGTGTCACTGTCTACATGGTTCCCACCCTAACTCTGCTTCTTTAAGACAAACTTTTACTCTAGTCTCCCATACACTTGACATCAAACAAATGGGAGATGCAGAAACTGTGATACTGTCCAAGTAACTTCCCAGGACCCTTCTTCCTTTCTTGCCCATTCTTCCTACTTCCCTCCTTTTACCCACTAGGTCCTCATCACTGGTCCTCTCACTGGCAGGTAGTAGCCTGCCCGCTTTGATGGATGTCCTCGTCTCTTGCTCTTTCCTTTCATCCCCAGTGATGCTCAAAGACTAGACCTGGACCTCCTCCCTCTACCAAGACTTTTGTGATCTCACTGTTGAGTCCTGGAATTCCCAACTCCCAGCTCCTGGCCATTTGGCCAAACCCCGAGACCTTCCCAGGCTCCAGCGCCTGCCTGTGAACACACACACACCGCACAGACTCACATCCTCCTGCTTGTCCGCGGGTCCAGCTCAAAGTGTGTGAAATCATGGACAGCCCCTGACATTTTCACAGAAGCATCCTTGGCCAGACAACCTGCCTGGCATATAATAGGCACTGGGTACCTATTTACTGAATGAAAGAATGAATGGGTGAAGGAGGTTGCGGGGGAGCAATGGTTATTGTAGCCAGGGAGTCAAGGGCCAGTGGAGCCTGTGTCCCCAAGTGCTTTCAATATCTGGAGGGCTGGAGATAATTAAATGGAAACCATCTATTCAACTGTTCACCATGACAACTGCCCTTGATTGATGAGCCCCGAGGAATAGCCTGGAAAGATTTCAATCTATCTAAGAGGATCACTACCAACTAGGGATTTTTTCTGAGCTGATTTTTCTAAGATCTGCAGATAATGTTATCACTAGGCTTGACGGAATGACAATTTTCAATTCATCCCCTAGTACCTCACAGTTTTATCTGGCAGCCTGCATGCTGGCTAAATGGCATTTTAGTGTTAACGCAATGGCATCGGAATCCTGTGTATCTCTTTCTTCTCATCTCCTCTAAGGACATCTCTTTAAAGGAACAACGCATAAGAAAACCTCTGATCTTTCCATGATCATATTTGGGATGGGGAATGACTCAATGGCACAGTGTGAAAAATTTAGCAATGCATTTCAAGAATGGGCATCTTGCTATTTGCTGAACACCATTCACAATACATTTTATTTGGTTGGTTTACAGGCCACATTTGATCACAAGATGGATAAAGATGCTCTGAGCAGAGTCCAACCCCTCATCCCACACACCATCCCAGCTGGTCCATGTCTCACCAGTTGGGAGTTACTGATCTTGCTTATCTTTTTCAAGTTCAGAAGTCAACACTGAAAGTCTTTCTCGAGTACAGCTCAAGGAATTCAGTCCTACGGGATTCCTGAGTGTGCCTGACTGTTAGGAACTGCTCGGGAACTTGTAACTGAACCTCCTGGGTCATTTGCGCTTTCTCTCCTACCGTCCTAGAACATTCGGTGCAAATTCAGGGATGCTGGTGTCTTAAGAATCCCACCCATGAGGGCACCCATTCTCTGGATGCTGTGAAAGGGTGTCTCCATCCCAAGAGGGGAATGAGAACGTCAGGGTGAACCAGACTTTACAAGGGGACCCAGGAGGGAGACCTCTGGATATCTCTGAGGGACTCCATAACCATTTCCCATCCAACACTCTGTAACATCGCCCTGCATCATGACACCTCTGCCTCGAGGAATTCCCTGGGGGTCCAGTGGTTCGGATTCTGTGCTTCCACTGCAGGGGTTACAGGCTCAGTCCCTGGTGGGGGAAACTAAGATCCTACAAGCCACACAGCATGACCCAAGAAAAAAACAACCACAACAAAGACAGATGCCTCTGCCTTGACAAGCGCATCTCCCAGCCCATCCCCAGTCCCAAGCGCCGTCCCAGGGCCTCGCTCTTCCAGAGCCAGGACTTCGCAGGCTGTTCAGATCGCCTGTGTCACCTAAAACGCCTGTGGCTGCTTCTGTTACTCTTGAGTCATCTCACTGCAATTGTTAAGACGCCAGAAGGATGTCAAGTCCAAACTCCTAACCGCGTATGAAGTTAAACTCTTCTCCGCCCAGCGGCTCTAGTTTCTGAATGAAAAAGCAGCGGGAGAGGGTGGCAGTGGGTGAGTTCTTCTCCATTTCCATCAAGTCCCGCCGTCTTCCCTAGGCCATCCACAGGCTGTTCTGGCTCCTCCCGCTCGGGGCGCCAGGAGAGAGCCGGGGCGGGACAGGTCAGGGCCCCCAGCTACCTGCTGGTCTCCTGCGCCCAGAAGCAGGCTTTTATAGGCTCCACTTGCTCAACGGATGATGGAGGATGAGATGGTTGGATGGCATCACCGACTCAATGGACATGAGTTTGAGCAAGCTCCAGGAGTTGATGATGGACAGGGAAGCCTTGTGTGCTGCAGTCCATGGGGTCAGAGTCAGACGTGACTGAGAGACCGAACCATAACAACAACGTACTCAAGGATCATTCTGCGGGTTCCTTGGAGCTCCACCCAGCAACCCACCTGATTCTGCTCCCTTAGCTGGGCAGGATCCGAGTGAGCAGCCCCCCTTCCTCTAGCTTCTTTCTGCTGAAATCGCCTGTTTATTCTAGGAGACTCTGCCTCCCAGAGGCTTCCACTGTTTCCAGGAATCATGTGTCTTTGCTCTGAATCAGAGCAGGTGTGCCTGCTCACAGTGTGGTCACGTCCCTTCACTCTCGGCCATCTGAGACACTGCGCTCCAGGACACCCTGAAACCCCTCCTTGAAACCCCTCTCAATAAACACCCTGCCCTTTCCTGATGGACCTGGGGGGCAGGAACCACAATCACCAACCTGTCCTGACCTTTCTCCACTTCCATCCCGTGAGATCCCCACGAGGGCACTGGGCTAACAGACCCGGAACTGTTGTCGGCCACATTTGGAATTTGAGATCATTCTTGCTTTCAGATTTTTATTTATTTATTCCTATTTTGGCTGCACTGGGACTTTGCTGCTGCACACGGGCTTATCTCTAGTTTCAACAAGTGGTGGCTACCCCCTGCTGTGGCACGGGCTACGCGTTGGGTGGCTTCTCTTGTTGCAGAGTACGGGTTCTAGAGCACAAGCTCAGTACTTGTGGCTCATGGGCTTAGTTGCCTCTCGGCATGTGGGATCTTCCAGACCAGGAACTGAACCCATGTCCCCTGCGTTGGCAGGTGATTCTTAACCACTGGACCACCAGGGAAGTCCTGAGAACACTCCTAAGTTGTCTAGAACCTCATTGGGGAATGTAAAGTGCTGGTCACCTATTGTTTCATTCTCTGTCTTTCGGGGTTTCAGCTAAAACTAAGGTACAAACGGTCCCATTTTGATATTCTAGGACACACAGAAGCAGAATAATTTACAAAAATACTAAAGAAAATATTTATAAATGTGTACTAACTTACACAAATATAAAACAAAAACCCCAAAGAGCTTTACTACTAAACTACTAAGGCTGAACATCTGCATTCCCATGACCTAGCAATTCCACTCCAGGGTATACATGAAACAGGCAGACATGCCTGAAAAATACTCCAAACAATGTTTACACTGGCACAGCTCATTATAGTCTCAAACTGGAAAGTATGACAGAAAGCAAAAATGATAGTAGGAGAAAATAACATATAGTAGTTTGCTTATCCACAGGGGCACAGCGTCACAGAGAAGATGAACAAACAACAGCCACACACAAAGTAGACGTAGAGCTTTACTACTAAATTACTAAGGCTGAACATCTGCATTCCCATGACCTAGCAATTCCACTCCAGGGTATACATGAAAAAGGCAGACATGCCTGAAAAATACTCCAAACAATGTTTACACTGGCACAGCTCATTATAGTCTCAAACTGGAAAGTATGATAAAAAGCAAAAATGATAGTAGGAGAAAATAACATATAGTAGTTTGCTTATCCACAGGGGCACAGTGTCGCAGAGAAGATGAACAAACGACAGCCACACACAGAGTAGACAGAGCTGACGAGTGTCATACTGAACAAACAGAAGGTTAAGCATCCGTCGACACATGAATAGATAAAGAAGACATGGAACATATATACAATGGAATATTACACAGCCATAAAAAAGAATGAAATCATGCCATCTGCAGCAACATGGATGGACGCAGAGATTGTCATACTAAGTGAAGTAAGTCAGAGAAAGATAAATACCGTATGACATCACCTAGATGTGGAATCTGAAAAAAAAAAAAAAAAACACAATGTGCTTATCTACAAAGCAGAGAGAGAATCACAGACATAGAAAACAAACGTATAGTTACCAAAGGGCAAATTGGGGGAGGGATAAATTTGGAATTTGGGACTAGCAGATACATACTACTATATATATTGGAAGGACTGATGCTGAAGCTGAAACTCCAATACTCTGGCCACCTGATGCGAAGAGCTGACTCGTTTGAAAAGACCCTGATGCTGGGAAAGATTGAGGGCAGGAGGAGAAGGGGACAACAGAGGAGGAAATGGTTGGATAGCATCAACGACTCAATGGACATGGGTTTGGGTGGACTCCAGGAGTTGGTGATGGACAGGGAGGCCTGGCATGCTGCAGTTCATGGTCGCAAAGAGTCGGACATGACTGAGCGACTGAACTGAACTGAATTGAACTGAACTACTATATATAAAATAGATATTCAAAAGACCTACTGTATAGCACAGGGAACTCTATTTAACATCTGGTAGCCTTGTAATAACCTATAGTGGAAAAGAAGCTGAAAAAGAATATATATATAGGGGACTTCCCTGGTGGCCCAGTGGCCTTCCAACAGACGGGGTGCAGGTTCGATCCCTGGTTGGGGAGCTAAGATCCCACATGCCTCTTGGCCAAAAATCCAAAACATAAAACATAAGCAATATTGTAACAAACTCAGTAAAGACTTTAAAAGTGATGTACATTAAAAAAATCTTTGAAAAAAAGGAATACACACACACATATATATACACACACACACATATATATATATATGCAAAACTGAATCACTTTGCTGTACATCTGAGATTAACACAACATTGCAAGTCAACTATATTTTTTAAAAAGTCTGGGATGAGGACGTCCTATGCAGTTCCATCTATGAATGTTCAGTCACTCAGTTGTGTCCAGCTCTTTGCAGCCCCATAAACTGTATCCCACCAGGCTTCTCTGTCCACGGAATTTTCCAGGCAAGAATACTGGAGTGGGTTGCCTTTTCCTACTCCAGGGGATCCTCCCAACCCAGGGCTTGATCCCATGTCTCTTTCACCTCCTGCAGTGGCAGGCAAATAGATGGATTCTCTACCACTATCGCTACCTGGGAAGCCTCGGTTCCACCTATAAAAAGCTCAAAAATAGGCAAAACTGATACGGTTTTGGTTTTGGAACTGGTTTCTAAAACTGGTATTAGAAACCACAGCAGAAGTAGTGACTGAGAAAAGCTATGACCGGAACCTCTAGGATTCTGTTTTGATGTGAGAGCATAGTGTTTGCTTTGTGAGACCACATCTCAGCACACACGCTTAATGTGTGCATATCTCCATATGCATGTTACCAATAAATAAGCAAGTTACTTAGGAGAATGAGTCAGCGCCAGGCAGGGCGTATATTGCTAGACACCTTGAGCAATGAACGACCACAGCCAAGCTGAGCCAGAAGCTGGCAGCTGAGCCAGAGGCTGGCAGCCCAGCCAGGGCCTTTGAGGGGGGTGCCCTGTGCCCTCTGCCCCTCGGGCCCTGGTTCCTGCAGATCCCCACCCCTTGTGACACCCTGCATTCTCCCCTCCATCTTTCCCATCACAGCATCTGATCACGGTGGCCATCTTCTTCCATCTTCTTAGATGGCAATAGCTTTGGTTCTTCTGTGGGGTGATAACGAGGAAAGAGCGTGGGATTTTTCTTTGAAGACTGTACTTTAGAGCAGTTTTAGGTGCAGAGCAAAGTTTAGAGGAAGGTACAAAGATTTCCCAAGCACCCTCTTGTTTCCATTCATGACCAGCCTCCCCCATTATCAACATCCCCCACCAGACTGGTACATTAGTTAAAGTTTTTTTTTTTTTTTTTTTTGACATGGACAATTTTTAAAGTCTTCATTGAATCTGTTACACTATTGTTTCTGTTTTATGTTTTGGGTTTTTTGGCCACAAGACATGTGGGATCTTATCTCCCTGACTAGGGATCAAACTCACAACCCCTGCATTGGAAGGGGAAGTTTTAACCACTGGACCACCAGGGAAGTCCCTACATTTGTTGCAATCAATGGACCTGCATTACCAAAGTTCATAGTTTACATTATCGTTGTTTCTCAGAGTTGCACATTCTATGAATGTGGACAAATATGGCTTCCCTGGTGGCTCAGTGGTAAAGAATCTGCCTGCCAATGCAAGAGAGGCGGGTTTAGTCCTTGAGTCAGGAGATCCCCTGGAGAAGGGATTGGCAACCCTCTCCAGTATTCTTGCATGGGAAATTCCATGGACAGAGGGAGCTTGGCAGGCTTCAGTCCATGGGGTCACAAGAAAGTCAGTAGCATCTAGCCAACAACATCAAACCATTATAGTATCATTTAGGATATATTCACTGCCTTAAAAATTCTGTGTTCAGCTTATTCATCTCTCCTTTCCCTGTAATGCCTGGCAACCATTGATCTTTTTACTGATTCTATTGTTTTGCCTCTTCTAGAACATCAAATAGCCGGAATTATATAGCATACAGTCTTTTCAGACTGGCTTCTTTCACTTAGTAATATGCATTTAAGTTTCCTCCATTTCTCTTCCTGTTTTGAAGGCTCATTCCTTTTTAGCACTGAATTACATTCCATTGTCTGGAGGGACCACAGTCTATTTAACTATTCACCTACCAAAAGACATCTTGGTTGCCTCCAAGTTTGGCCGATTAAGAATACAAAGTTGCTTTAAACATCTGCACACAAGTTTTTATATGGGGAGCGTGGGATTTTAAAACAGAGTATCTCACTTGCAGGCCCAGTTTCTCCACATGCTGGCTTGGCTTCTTGGGAGGGTTGTAGCCTCAGTTTCATTTTCTGTAAAATGGGGGTAAGAAGGCGTACTGCATGAGAGACATAAATAGTCAAGGGCTCAGAAAGCATTCTGTACAGTATATGGTGATGGGCACATCCTAGTTCACAATGAATAGTCTTCACTTCTAGATGGAGAGTTGGACCTGGCAAGTGAACGGAGGTGGTATCTGGTCACCCATCCATGTCATCTGTGCAGTGGCAGAGAGGACTTGAAAGCCCCTGATAGCCCGTCTTTCTCATCTCCGGGCATGGTCCCAGGTCCTCCAGGCTTGTCTTCACTCCAGGGCTTCTCAGTCCCTCGTCTCTACCTTCCACAAGAGATGGAGCAATGTGGGGAAATGGCTTGCCACCACCACTCCCTACAGGAAGGAAGGCACGGCTGCTCTCTCTCCGGCAGCCCCTACACTTTTTTCGACTGATGATTAATAGAGTTCACTCTCAGCAGAGTCAAGCCCATGCAACAGTAGATAAATAACAGGCAGAGTTTAAGAAGATGCATGTTCTTTGAGTTAATAATTCTAACAGCCGGAGAAACACTGTGGTTCTCATGGTAACAGCGACCTGCGATTTGGTCTGTAATGGGAAAGCCTCAGACTAATGTGTCCAGGCAGCTACCCTACAGAAACTTCTTTCTTCCCCTTAATTGGAGCATTTTTAATGAACCGATGATATGATGCAATTTGGAGAAACAATGTTGAGCAGACTGATTGGTTCTAAATATGTCAATGAAACGCATCTTTGTAAACGTTCTCTAAGATAATGTGAAGGGTGTATGGTATTTGGTTTAAGCTCTCATTGCTTCAGAGCTTTCATATAAACCTGTGCTCCTTGCAGAAACATTCTCTAAGACTACATCTGCTGTTTGCGCCAGAATTCCCAGGCAATTTCAAGTGATGATCAGGATTTAGGAAGTTCCTTTGCTGACAGCTGTTTTAATGTCTGGGGTGAAATTTAAGGGGCTTCCTGGGTGGCGTTAGTGGTAAAGAACCCTCCTGCCAATGCAGGAGACATAAGAGACACAGGTTCGATCCCTGGGTCGGGAAGATCCCCTGCAGGAGGGCACAGCAACCCACTCCAGTATTCTTGCCTGGAGGATCCACGGACAGAGGAACCTGGCAGGCTACAGTCCATAGGGTTCAAAGAGTCGGACACAACTGAAGCAACTTAGCATGCATGCATGTGGAATTTGAGAGGCGGGACAGAAAATATCACCCTTATTCTAGAACTAGGGATGCAAATGTCTGTTCTTGAAAATATCCTTATTTTCTAGATATAAAAGAGCCAAACAAAGAAAATTCTAAAGGTTGGAAATGTCTGGAGAGCTGCCTTTTGGAGATAGTGAGTGGGCCACTCAGCCCCTTGACTCTCTTGTCAGCTGCTGCCTAATCAATAGGCTTCTGGACTCTGAGGAAATGTGGGGAGGTTTCCTGTATCTGCACCTGTCACTTCCCTCCAAATGTTCACAGCATGTCAAGCACTTCCCTTCCTGGAGTGATCAAGCTGCCCTTTGATGACGCAGCAAACATCTTCCTCTGTTGTCTCCTTGCTCCTCTTTTCAGGCATTTGACACCGCCTTCGCTGAGCCCGTTATCTGACTCATAGCTGGTTGGAAGCCTCGTCAGATCACACATACACACACCCACACATCACAGTGTTTTTTTTTCCACCGGCCCCTTGCAATGGGCCCCTGTGACTTTGGCATCCACCACGGTCATGATCAGTTTCAGATTCTAGACATGAGTTCTGTATGATAGGAAAGGTCGTGAAGGGGGAGACTGCAAGCCAAGCCATGGAAACTCAGCAGTTCTTGCTATACTAACACGTTTTCTTGTGACTCTGTTGTGTGTTACCATGGACAGCATGCTTGAAAGGCAAGGGTGCAGGAACTCCTGGAAAGCAAAGCCCAATCTCTCCCCACTACACACATACACACAGGCTCCCTCTTAATAACTCATCTGTGAGTCAAACCTGATCCATGAGCACAAAGTTTTACAAAAGGTTAAATCACGAAGAACAAGAAACAGAAGAGAATCATCGGAAGCTGAAAGCCTGGTTTATGACACAGTTTGCTCTTTAAGTCTCTCAAGTCCTCCCCATTCTTGAAAACTCTCAGAAAATCCCAGTGAAAGTGAAAGTCACTCAATCGTGTCTGATTCTTTGCCACCCCATGGACTATACAGTCCATGGAATTCTCCAGGCCAGAATACTAGGGTGGGTAGCCTTTCCCTTCTCCAGGGGATCTTCGCAACCCAGGGGTCGAACTCAGGTCTCCCACATTGCAGACAGATTCTTTACCAGCTGAGCCACAAGGGAAGCCAGAAAATCCCAAGTCTTCCCCAATTCCTGGAAAATCCCAGAAAGAAACTAAAGCCCAGACACTTCTACACTCCTGCCTTCTTCATCCCTCTTCTCGTTGGTTCTCACCACCTCATCTGTATGGATGTAGTCATGTACGGATGTGAGAGCTGGATCATGAAGAAGGCTGAGCACTGAAGAATTGATGCTTTCTAATTGTGGTTCTGAAGAAGACTCTTGAGAGTCCCTTGGACTGCGAGGAAATCAAACCAATCAATCCTAAAGGAAATCAACCCCAAATATTAATTGGAAGGATTGATGCTGAAGCTGAAGCTCCAGTACTTTGCCATCTGATGCAAAGAGCTGACTCATTAGAAAAGACCCTGTTGCTGAGAAAGATTGAAGGCAGGAGGACAAGGGGACAACAGAGGATGAGATAGTTGGATGGCATCACTGACTCAATAGACATGAATTTGAGCAAACTCCAGGAGATAGGAAAGGACAGGGAAACCTAGGGTGCTGCAGTTCATGGGGTCGAAAAGAGTCGGACACAACTTAGCAACTGAATAACAACAACCCTGTCTGGAGGAGAAACCTCACACACATCATCAATTCCATTTCCCCACAGCCAAAGCATAAGTTGAACCTCAGACCAGGAGGCCTGCAGTCCCCAGCCTTCTCCAGCTGGTGCCCAGTTCCATGTCTGCCTGGGGAGTGCAAACGGCTTTCAAACACCTATGGAAAGTCATTTTTAAAAAAGATAAAAATCCAGATTGACAATTAAAAGACTAAATCACAACCCATGAAAAAGCTAAATCAACATGGCTTGAGGGCTTCTGCTGTACTGCTTCATCCACGAGAATATATTCTTTCTGTGGCAACACCAGTGTAAATATTCAAGAAGAACTAGGCTTAAATAGTTGGATGAGAAGTGATGTTTTCTCTAGTGTAAGCTTATACTTTATATACCTATACTGGAGTTTCATCCATAATTTGGAGGCTAACAAACCAATAATTCTAAGTTTCTAGTTATAGTTGATCTTCTAAAATAATTCTATGATTTAGTTACCATCCATCACCATATAAAGAAGGAGAAGGAATAAATAAAGAAACAAACAAATAAATAAAATGGTCACTTGTCATAGACCCTACCAGCAAGGAGGATAAAGACCCCAAGCCCTGCAAAGGCAGACCTCTTCTTGTCTCAGGCCGCTCACCTCCCCTCTCTGTTTTCCCAGCTAAAACTCCAGGCCCCACTGGATTCTCCAAAGTATTTGGCCCATCAGGCTGTCAACTCATGTCAGGCTCTTGTTCTTTGACGGTTCTGTCAAATTTTTTGCAGACGTAATTGGTTATAGTTTTCATGTCCTCAGAGCTGCTAAGCTAGCAGTTTAATTTATCCTAATTCAGAACCTAATTGTCTTGCACTGCTGCCTAATTAAATGTTCAAAGAAGTGATAAATTAGGCAGGTTGATCATTACAGCACAAGTAATTAGCCAGTTGATCTGAAGCCAGCCAGGTTTTCAGGACAGGGCCTGAGAGGGGGACTATGCGGAGAGGCCAGGTCCTTGGATCACTCTGATTTGCAATAAGGAGGGTCAGCTGTAAAGTCTCAGTCCTGCCACCTTGACCATGGATAGGGGTCTTGCCTTTCAAGGCTAAGAAGTTGCCAACATCTTGTGTTGGCCAAAGTTCAAATTAAGCCACTTCGGCCACCAGTGGGGCCCCGTGAGCATGTCAGCATCCATTGAGGTGTGGCCTGGGGCAGGGCAGGGATGCCTTCCCTGGGGTGTTCACTCACCAAGGCAGGTGCGGTTGGCTGAAAACCAGAAGCAAATTTCTAGGCAAAGGCTGGATCACATGCTTGAAGGAAAACCCAACAAGCCTGGCCCAAGGCTTCAGTTTCATGTGTTTGCTGAAAACAGAGGACTAAAACTGAACGGTAGTGACCACCGACGGAGACAGGCTGATACCCCAGGCTGGGCTGGGCCACGGTCGACAGGTTTACAGAGGTGGGAGTGACCTCTAGGATGGTCCCGGGAGTGACCTCTGGGACACGTCGGTAGTGACCACCAGACTAAGACAGGCTGACCTACCCCAGGCTGGGCTGGGCCATGGTCGACAGGTTTGCAGAGGCGGGAGTGACCTCTAGGATGGTCCTGGGAGTGACCCCAGGGACACGTGGTGGTTTCCCTGGGCTGCATGGTCAAGGGGTGACCTGATGTCCTCCATGGTGGCTGGTTTGCGGGATGGACTATCTTGACCTTAGCAAAGCCTTCACAGGGACCCGAGCAGTAAGCAGGGAAGGTTCTAGTCTTCCTGACATCAATGTCTGTGCAAAACTAGAGTCAGTGGGACTTCCCTGGAGGTCCAGAGGTTAGGACTTCACCTTCCAATGCAAGTGGCTCGGGTTCAGTCCCTGGGCAGGAAGCTAAGATCCGGCATGCCACACTGCACTGCCAAAAAAAAAAAAAGAACACAACGAAGCCAAAAGGGATGCTGCCCTGACCCGGTAGGAAGACAGCAGCTGCCAAAGCTAGAATGATCCAGAATGTACAGCCCTGTGGATGCATCAGCCACAGGTGGCTCCCCCTCATGGGTGTTCAGAGAGGTGCTCAGGGTGGCCCAGGGTGTCAGGGGCGGAGCTGAAGTACCACAGAAGCCCCCTTCCATGCCTCCACGCAGGTCCTTTGTGCTCACATCTCCCCATCTCTGCGCCTGTCTCCCCCTCCCAGGATGCCCTTATCTTCCCTCCCATGCTCCCTGCCACTCAGACCCACCCTGGTCTCCAGAAAACTCCATTCAACGCATACACCTCCATTCAATATTCATGAGCAGATCACAGTTAGGAAAACACCATATTGGGCTCATTTTTTTCATTATTTATTTATTTATTTTTATTTTACTTTACAATGCTGTATTGGTTTTGCCATACATTGACATGAATC
>SJYT01073198.1:124703-172884 GCA_006410635.1 Cephalophus harveyi | reverse complement strand
TACATCTGGAATTTCTAAAAATCAGAAGACATAGAAATTGACCAAAAAAACTTGAAAATTTCAAGTACTTTGACTAAATAAGATATTCAAATAGCCAATAAACATATGAAAAATTTCCCAATTTCATTAATCAGTAGGAAAGTATAAATTAAATTCAATGAGATAATCACTACATACCTACCCAAATGGCTAAAATTGAAAGAAAAAAATCACAACAACAAACGTTAGAGAGTATGTAAAACAAGAAAAGCCTCATTGTACTACTACTGAGGGTAAAAATTCATATAGCCATTAGGGAAAACGTGCCAGTTTCTACCTAAACTGAACATATGACTATCCCTTTATCTAAAAATGCCAAATTTAGGGATATACCAAGAAAAATAGGTACATAAATCACCAATGATGTGAGCAAGAATATCTGTGAAAACACTATTTATAATATACCAAAACTGACAACATAAATACTTATCAACATTAGAACAAAAATAATTGCATTTATACAACAGAATACGGAAGACAGAAAAAATAAGTAGGCATTGCTTCAAGCAACAACAGCAATAAAACTCATGAGCAACACTCAGCAAACAAGGCAGAAATAAAATGATACATATTGTATGGTTTCTTTTTTAAAAATTCAAAACTGGACGAAACAAATTTATGATGAAGATAATGGTTACTTTGGGGGAAGAACTCAGGACTCATGATCAGGAAACGGTATAAAGAAGACATATGAGGTGCTGGGAAAGTTGTTTCTTGATCTGAATAGTGATTATAAAAATGGGAGTTCAGATAACTCACTATACTATAAACTTATGACTTAGGCACTTTTCTCTGTGTGTTATAACTTATTAAGAATGTTGTTTAATTGCTAAGTCGTGTCCGACTCTTTGTGACCCCCAAGGACTGTAACCCACCATGATCCTCTATTCATGGGATTTCCCAGGCAAGAATATTGGAGTGAGTTGCCATTTCCTTCTTCAGGGGATCTTCCCAACCCAGGGATCAAGCCTGCCTCTCCTGCTTGCCAAGTGGATTCTTTACCACCGAGTCACCTGGAAAGCCCCAACTTACTAAGAAAGCTTAAGCCAAAAGCCTTATTTAGTTCATTAGGATCAATAGTTGGCAAAGAATTATTGAATATTGTTTTAGATACCTTCAATCTCAAGGAACTGTCTTAAGTGATCAAGTGAAAAGTGAAAGTCACTCAGTCGTGTCTGACTCTGCCACTCCATGAACTATACAGGCCATGGAATTCTCCATGGATTAGCCAGAATACTGGAGTGGGTAACCCTTCCCTTCTCCAGGGGATCTTCCCAACCCAAGGGTCAAACCCAGTTCTCCCACAGTGCAGGCTGATTCTTTACTAGCTGAGCCATGATCAAAGACTCCAATTATCCATTCCACTATCAAATACTTATATTGTAAAATCAATTGTTATATTTTGGACATAAATGAATTCAGATATACATCCTACCCTCAAAAAGACAGATATAGGATTTTTTAGGTAAACTGACATTGTACCACGATGTGTGTGTGTATACACATATGTATGTGTACATACAAAAAGACATACTCATATACATGTAATGTATATATTCCAGATTTTGCAAATATCTTTACTTAATATAATCTTAAATGTTTTAATACAAGAATTCATTAAATGTGTACAAGTGAAAGTTATTCAGTTGTTTCTGACTCTGTGATCCCATGGACTATAGCCTGCCAGGCTCCTCTGTCCATGGAATTCTCCAGGCCAAAATACTGGAGTGGGTAGCTGTTCCCTTCTCCAGGGGATCTTCCCAACCCAGGGATCAAACCCAGGTCTCCCACGTTGCAGGTGGTTGTGTATAGCTCAGGTATAATTTTCATGTATTTATATTCAGCACATCAGGGGGGAAAAATACTTTTGGTAGAAACATGTGTTATGAGCTAGAGTAAGAAGAATAAATGGGATCTGAAAAATGAACAGGATGCTGTTTTGGGGAGGAGAAAGAAAAAGCACAAAGATGCAATGTGGGGAAAGCAGGCGTGGACTCAGACATTCATGTTGGTAGAGCAGAGAACTCTGGCGAGCAGAGAGGCGAACGGGGAAAAAGTCATCTGAGAAGGCAGATGAGCGCCAGACTAAAGTGGGTCCCGGGATGCTGAGCTGATGAACGCAGACCACGTGCGCTCCATCACAGGAAGGAAGAGCCAGGAAGCGACATGACCCAAGCTGTGTTTTAGGAAAATTAATCCAAGAGCGTGGTGTTGAATGAAAAGACTGGTCAAGGATGCTGCTTAAGAAGCTGCTGCAATACTAAGGTTTATCACAATATGGAACTGAGGATGGAGAAGAGAAAAAAACGATCACTATCGAAAACATCTTTCATTCCTTAATATCAGCGTTGATTGCTTCTGTAATCCACAAATTTTCCCAAGTAATCACTTTTTAAACTGCTGTACATGTGAACCATAAACAAAGATCAAACCCCTGTGTAACCAGGTGGTACTTATTAAGAAAGTCAACTCTTTTTATTGAGAAGCATTTCTGAGCATCCTCAATCTTTACAGAACCAAGGCTCCCTTCTGGAAGGTGCCCTCCCTACAATCCCACTAAATACAAATGCTGTGCCTATCCCTGGCTGGAGAATAAGTGAATGTCATTTAAGAGCTATTAAAGGGCAACTGTATACATAACTCCATTCCACCTTTAAAGTGTTTTCATGAAAAACACTGCCCCTTCACACCTACACAGGCCTGCCTCAGTGCCCAAACCTCCAAGCATTTCCTTTTATTCCTCAATAAACATTTCAAAGTTTCTGAGGTGGTGCCAGTGTTAAAGAATCTGCCTGCGAATGCAGGAGATGCATGCAACTTGGGTTCAATCCCTGAGTCAGGAAGATCCCTTGGAGTAGGAAATGGCAACCCACTCCAGTATTCTTGCCTAGAGAATCCCATGGACAGAGGAGCCTGGCAGGCTACAAGTCCTTAGGGTTGCAGAGTCGGACACGACCGAAGGGACTTAGCACGCATGCAGGCCTTCATTAAGAATACAGCCTAATGAAATCAACAGATAGTTGATTATAACCAGAAGACAGTAGAACAGTACCTGCAAAGTGCTGAGAGAAAATTGAATACAATAACTTAAAGCAATTGCCTGGGAAATCCCATGAACAGAGGAGCCTGGTGGGCTACACTCCATGAGATCACACAGAGTTGGACACAACAGTACATCACAGCACAGAAAGGTCATAAGAAGTAAAGCAATTACAATGACATGGGAAAGGAATTTAGATATTTTCTTAACAGAGGGGAACCTTAGTTGCGTTTCATATCAACCCATAAAAGGAGCTGGCCACTCCAATTTCTCCAACCCTGATTTTAAATGGCAATTTTGGGAGAAACAATGTAAGTGGTTAGAGGATTAAGAACAAACCCCAGCACTGAGCACTGATGAAGCATCACACGGCAGCAAACCCCTTAGGTTATTCAATGCCACTGCTGAGATCCTCTTGTATTAGAAAACAAACAAAGCATTGCATTCATGCAGCTCTTGGTAGGTATGTGTATTACACTTTTCAAACCCAGGGTATAGTCAGAGATATAAGGGGAAATTGAAGGAAGGAGATCATAAATAATAATTAGCATAAGTAATCATTTATGTTATAATGGTGGTGGTGGTTTATTCACTAAGTCACGTCCGACTCTTTCGACCCCGTGGATATAGCCCACCAGGCTCCCCTTCCCCTGTCCATGGGATTTCCCAGGCAAGAATACCAGAGTGGGTTGCCATTTCCTTCTCCAGGTTATGTTACAATATCTGACACTTAATGAATGCTTATTATTACAGTACCTTATGAGTATGAAGTACTGTTCACAGATAATCTCAAGCCTCACAAATTTTTGAGTTTGGTCTTTGTGCTATTATCCTTATTTTAAAGGTGGAAAAAAACTGAGAATGATTAACCCTTGTGACTTGTCAAAAGCTATACAAGCTATTAAGTACAGAGCTCATCTTTAAACTCCTGAATTCTTGACTCCAGAGCCACAGTTTTTAGAATTATGCTACGATGCTCTAGCAACTGTAACAATGAGGATAATAATAAAACTTTTGTTAATATCTATTCTGTGCATACCTAGCTTTGGCCATCAGTAAAACACATGCTTTGGTAACATGTTGCAACATCATCTTCTCAGGATTTGACTCCTACAGAAGGTTATAACAACTTTCACCATAATGTAAACTGAGCTTCACTCTTTTTTTTTTAATTGAAGTATAGTTTATTTATAATGTTTCAGTTATACAGCAAAGTGATTCAGAATATATACAATTTTTTCTTATACCATACACCAAGTAGTCATCACTATTTTATTACCATCAACGCTGGACTGATTTATTCAAACACAAATTTCTTGCCTACTGTTGGTTTTTGTATCACATTCTTTCCTATGAGTTTGATTTTTGAAGACAGCTTTTAGTAGGTTTTTCAGTTTGAGTTCTGAAGAACAGCTTTTAGTAGGTTTTTCATTAGGGTTTACTAGTGGTTAAAAAAAAAAAACACCTCAGATTTTGTCTGTCTGAAAATGTCTATTTTCTCATTCGTCATTCACTTGAATATAGATTTTTTAGATGGACAATTTTCTTTCAGCACTCTGCAAATACTATTCTACTGTCTTCTAGTTTCTATTGCTATAATCGAAGAGTCTGCTGTTGAGCTTCATTCTTAAAGGCTCAAGAGGCCTCCTTCAGGGTTCTAGAGACACCTTTCTTGGAAAAAGGCATCTACGAAGCCAATTGTATAACTACATAGCATCAATCTCTCTACCAACATTGAATTTTTATTCTAAGAGTTGAATTTAGAAAAAGTTCAAAAAATTAAATCATTTTCAGGAACTAATTTTAAACTTTATTCTTCTACAGAAGAAAATGTTTAAATTTTCTTTGCTATTAATAGCTTTGTGACTCTTTTAATGCCTTCTATGTGATTGCATTTTAAAAACAGAAAAGGAACACATTTCTCGGAGCTAGATTTCTCCATGGACTGTTTATTTTTCCTTCTATGAAATTTTAGCGGAGAAATGAATGCGTGTGTATGTGTAGTTTAGTTCAAGATGAGGTTAAGTTCACGATGAGACCACTTCTCAAAACTAGGATTTATGATCAAAAGTTAAAGCTCAATGGGGCAAGACTTTTTTAAAGGAACTTTTTATAAAAAACGGCTGCTTCATAAATACTCTCCTACTAAAAAGTGGATAAACACAGTTACGTCATTTTTACTGTACTTAGTTTTGGAAACTAAGTTGGACTCAACATGAAACAGAGTGCACTAAAGAAGCAGTTATAAATATTTCACTTCACCAAGAGGGCAAAAAGAGTCAGCTGCCAATATACAAACCCACAAACCACCAACTTTTCCAAACTTCAGCTCCACGATGTCTCAATGTATTGAAACACACAAAGAACTGACATGAACTAGTAAATACCATAGGCTGTGTGGTCCTCCACATCCAAAACTTAAACTACTATCTTGTAGTTTAATCTTTTCTATAAATTACTCAGATTTTAAGCCAAAATCTTTAGCTTTCACTTTATTAAAAAATAGCTTTTTAATGTACCTTGTGAAGATGAAAACCTAGTCATCGAGATACTAACTGAAAAGAAGGCTCATATGCAAACATATTGGCAAATATTGGAAGGGGGATTTACTGCAGGAAGCTAAGGACATGTACTTCTGAAGATGGAAAAGGTCCAAGATACCACAGAAATGACATTCTTAATAACGGGGATAATTTGAAAAGGCCAACCACACAGATCCCATGTGTTCTCAATTTGCCAGGATAAAGCCACTTTCAAAAAGTCTGTTTTGTGCTCACATTATGTGCCTCAGGGTTTTTTTATTTGGAGCGTATATCCCAGTATTTATACCAACGATTACATCGGCATAATAATTACTACTTGAAATTAGGACATGGGGGTGGGGTAGAAAATAATTAACATTAAAATAACCATTTTAATGATTTTAAGTATTATCTATTGGGAATTCCCTGGCAGTCCAGTGGTTAGGACTCCATGCTCTCACTGCCGAGGGCACTGGTTCAATCCCTGGTCAGAGAACTAAAATCCTGCAAGCCCCTTAGCACAGCCAAAACAAACAAACAAATATCACCTACTAGTTACTCTAAAATGTTTTTAAAGGTGTGTCAGTCTGATGGCTCTAAATCTTCTGTCTATCCAGTGTCAGGCAAAATGGTAAAAGCACTGTGAAAGATTAACTGTTTTGGTAAAAAATCTATTCTCATAAAGAAAAAAGCTCTAAATTGAAAACAGAAATATTATTAAGGATTCAATAGAAGGACTGATTTCAGATTAACAAATGATCCCTAATAGCCATCTATTTTCTATCATTTGGGTTGCTATTAATTCTTTACCCTTAAACACAGCTGTATGTTTACTAAACCAAAATCAACATGGTGTATGAAGTAGGGGTTATAAAGCTAGGTGAAAATAAAACAAGTGAACACATTTTGCATTCTAAATAAATTGTCTACATTCAATATTTAATTAGGGGAACTTTCTTCTGAAAGCTTCTGAGTAAATAAAATGGCAAAAAAGAATTTGTGCACATCTGTTTATGTATTCAGGAAAAGAATATTCAGCCTGGGCATTAGTCCATGGGAAAGCCTGCACAACATAATCCAGCCCACCAAACACACTGTTCATTTATTAATAAGAAAATTCCAGGTTAGATTCTTGCCAAGATGTGTTTTCTTTTCCAAAAATTATCTGTGGCTATATTTAACATTTGATTTACTCCCCTCAGTACATAAAAGAAATAAAAGAGTTATTGTCCAATATTAGTGGTTGGAATCTGTCTGAACTCTGATGAAAGAAATAGAAATTTATTCATTGAGATTATTTTCAGAAATAATATAATTTATAGAATGTGCTGATTGACTTTTATTTTTATTGTGCTATAAAATCCATAGTGATTTTGTTGTAAACCATGTCCAAAACATCCTTCAAATAAGTATAATTCAATAAATTTTATGTCTTATTTTTATTACCAATAATAGGAACTCAAATTTCAAGTATATATTTTTATTTATTAAGATATTTTCACATCAGCTAAAATAGGTTAATTAGGGTTATTACTTATATGTGGTGTTAACATCATAGATTGATTTCTCTTAGGCCTTAGAAATATGCTAATGAAGGCTTATATGTAAAACCTTAAAAAGTGCAACTTTGCAATGTGAGTTAATGATACTTGATTTTCATGCAAGATGTCAAGGGGTGATAACAAGTCAGTGTATTCTGGAGAATTACAAAAGAATTAGGTTCTTAGTTTATTTAGAATAGAGGGTTTGGACAATGAATCTAAAGCCACACAAAAGAAATCCACAAACAGCGTTTTTAAGTAGAGGTCAATTATAGCTAAACAAGAAAATGCTTATGTGTTAACAGATCTGTTGAAATCATAGGATCAATTAAGACTTACTTTGAGATGGTAGAGGGGACAGATTTGGGGATGATGAAAATAAATCTCATTGACAAATAGCAGAGTGAGGAATACATTTAAAATGAAGTAATGAATATGTTACGAGTTGGCAATGTTATTAGGGGAGAATATTTATACAACTATAAACATTTTTACCCTTTGAGGATGGAGAATAAATAATATGTAGGAAAACTGAGAGCATTTAGGGTGGGGGAACCAAGTGGCAGAGGATTTGGCATGACCAGAATTTAATGACAGGTAAGGAAACTGGAAATTTCCATATACATTCATAAATGGAAGTGATATGCTTAACTGAGCCCAAATTTTATAAAGCTTACAATATATTGCCATGTGTTCAACCTACAATACCCATGTCAGGGGCTTTTGAATTTTAATATAAACAAAGCAAGAATTATATTATTACAAAAGTGTTAAACATATTAAAATGGACAGAACACAAAAATACATGCCAATTATAACCAGTAATTATCCTGTTAATTGGGCATAAAATAATGTGAAAGGTGTCACGGATTGGTAAAATGAGTAACAGAGAAGATACAACTTTGTTATTATCAGCAGTAGCAACAACAAAACATGTAGAGTGGTTTAGAGTTCGAAAGCTAAATCATACAAGTAGACAGCTATCTAGAAACTCAGTACTTACATTAAAAAAGACAAGATATGCAGAAGCCAAGTGTAAATAAATAAGCACCATTCTCAGAGAAGTAAAGGAATGAAAAAGGGTGACAAATGGAGGGGATGAGTCCCCAGAATCAGAAGCCTTACTCACATACTCAGCATTCAATATTAAGTTTGAGGGACTTCCCTGGTGGTCAGTCCAGTGGTTAAGAATCCACCTTGCAATGCAGGGGATGTGGGTTCTATCCCTGGTCTGGGAACTAGGATCCCACATGCTACGGAGCAATTAAGCCTGTGTGCTGCAACCACGAAGTCCATGCGCCAGACCCCATGTGCCACAACAAGATCCCACATAACACAGCTAAAGAAGTAAATCTTTTTTTAAAAAATTAATTTGTTCTTTAGCCTAACAAATTATGTACTATGACACCACACACAGTTATTCATACTAAAATGACAATTAAGAGGATTAATTTGTGCATGTTCAAGTTTCAAAAAGAGGGAGTTACTAAGGATGTTCACAATAAACCAAATCCCTCCCATTCCAGGAACATGGAAAAACTGCATTTCCCTCCCTCCTTGAACTCAAACACAGCCACACAAGTCTATTCAGCTGATAAAACTGAGCAGATACATAATGCTTCTGGGGAGAGACATTTAGCAGCCAGCGTAGGACACTGTCTCTCTCTCCACCCACAAAAGCGGTCATGGAAGCATCTAGATAGAGATTATGTCAGTTTCAGTTCATGAGCAAAGCTCCACCAAATCCAAATGGGCAGATGAGTGAAAATCCAAATCATGGCTGTTTTAAGCTCAGTGACTTAGAATTTGGGATTGTATATTACTACATCCTAGCCTAGCCTTAGTGACTGATAATGCAAGGCATGGTAACAGCATTGCAAACTTGTTTTTTTGTTTTTTTTTAACTCACTACATTCTACATCAGTTTTGACTTTTTCCCTCAATTCAATCACCCACTAAAAAGTTTCACACACATACTACTAAAGTAAATTGATGATCACTTATAGCCTTGTGTCTAGTGGAAATTATTATTTTCCTTGGGCACAGGAGTGACGTAAAGCATGACATTTGTAATTGAATTCCCATGTCTTTAGCACTTTGAACAAAAGACTAGTAGATCCTAGCTAAAGTGAAAGGGAAAGGATCTTTTCCAGAGAAATAGTCACATGAAGTTCAATACTTTTTGGGACAGTGGGTATGGTTATATCACTGATTTGAAGCTCAAATCATAGGAACCAAGATTTATGTAAAACGTTGAGACACTGAAAAAGAATTAGTTGGGGAAGAGAAACTAGCCTGCAAAATGGAAAACAGGGCTCTGGAGGTGGGATTTGTAGTTTTCATTGTTGTGGTTAGCCTCTTTGTAAAACAGAGACAAACTGAGAAGGAAGATATAACTGGACAATCGAATTATAAGTACAAAAATACATACACATGTACAATGGAGGAAGGGAGGGACAAGGAAAGAAAGGAGGGAAAGAGGAGAGAGAGAAGGGGGAAGGAAGGAAGAAAGGAAGGGCGGGAAGCTGGCTGTCCAGGAGGACTGAAATCTGATGGTGCAACAACTCCCAGGTTTGGGGGAAAGGCAACATGCAAGGTTTCATGTGAAATCTCTCAACTTTAGTATGTCACTCAATTTCTTTTTCAAAATTTAGGAGCAGATTAAATAAATCTGCAAGCTCCATTTAGTTCATGAGGCAGACACATCACCTTTCCTAGCCAGCTTTCTAGAAAACTAAGACAGGCTGCTAAGTCACTTCAGTCGTATCCGACTGTCCGACTCTGTGCGACCCCACAGACGGCAGCCCACCAGGCTCCCCCGTCCCTGGGATCCTCCAGGCAAGAACACTGGAGTGGGTACCCCCCTACAAATCAGTTAGCATCATGGATTTCACACGATGTGCCAGGCAGTGGGCTAAGTGTTTTGCATAAATTTTCTTACTTGCTTTTTACAGGAACCCCATGAGTACAAACGGAAAAAAAGAAAATGACACAGAGTTTCAGAAACGAGATTTACTGTCAAGGTAAATGATCAGAGTGGAGACTCAATCCCAGAGGTAGCCCAGCCCTTTCACCACCTCTCATATTGTTTAAGTGCATATCCCAGATCACAGACCTTGAGACGCTCACCTTTACATGGTATCAATGAAAAGACTGAGTATTGACTAAGAGGGAAACACCCTCCATTCCATGTGAGAGAAACCCTTATTTCCTTTCCAGTGTTTTCTTTCCTTAAATATTGTGGTCTGAAAAAAAATAATATTATGGTCTGCTTTTCCAGAAAGAATATTACATTGTTATTCCATTTATCAAAAATGTCAGCGAGAGAACATGGGTATTTATGGTTGAGTTCCGAGTACCGACCGACTCATCCGCAAGCATCTGCTCCATCCAAACAGCCTGACATTTCCGATGAAAGCACATTCCGAGCATGCTCCAGGAGGAGACATGCCAGCTCAGAGGCATGAATCGTCTGACAGTAATAAGAGCATTTAATATTCCCCAAATCTTCTCCTTCTGAGCATTCGACAAAGACCCCGTCAAGCCTGATGGCAGTTTTGTGCTGTCTAGCAGGGTTGACACAGGTCTTCCACCCACGGGTTCTGACTGGCCCAAATCCCACAGGTTGAATATGGAAACCGTTTTCATTTCCACTGGTCTGACAGTTTCGCGGTGTGTAGCCAACGGCAGCAGGCATCTGCTTAAGACCTGTGGTCTTTCTGCAAAAGCGACAGCTCCAGCCTGTGCAAACTGAAGATGTGCTGCCAAAGTAAAAACAATTTTTCTTTCCCAGGAAAGACATAGCCCAGATTCTTTGACAATAACCTGATTTTCATCCTGATACTCTGTGCTTTCTTCAGAGTCAAATGAAGATTGATGTTGGACGTCCCTTATCAACACAACACCCTATCCGTGGTCCAACACTGCCTTTTCTCCTAGATTTATACCAAGTAAAGCATGGAAGGCCAATCTGGATTTTCAGATTCCAAACTTCCATCATCAGCGTTCACATTTTCAATGAGCAGCTCTTGCGTTTGGGGCTCCATCCAGAGGACCTCCTAAAGCAATTCAAATAGCCAGAAAGCACTGATTTGGTGTGTTACAATGATTAAACCCACTGTTGATGAAGATGAAGAACAATCTTCAGAGCTTAATTGAAGCAAGAATATGTTTCCTTTGTCAACAGCTGTTACAGATAGGAAGGTATCTTCATGTGCTCTTTTATTCTGCAAACTCTTTAGTTTTGGTGGTTGCACATCTGAGACTGGGTTTATGTTCTGGTGCTACCACCCTCGGGAAAGCTTAGTGTCTGCCTCGAAATACACTGCTTAGTAAAAGAATCGTTTTAGTGCCTATGTGGCCATATGGTGTTTTACAACTTTTCCACATTACGAATATTTTTTCAAGTCTTAAATGTAGAAAAAATTATATATTTGCTGATGATTTTAAATTACCTATTTAAATGATAAGTAAATGAGTACAGAGGGATTTGTTGAGTCAGACATATTGATTTAGTGGAAATTATGAATGCATTAAAATTGTACTTATAAAAACTATAGTAATGTAGAAACAATTTTACGACATGGTGTTTAGTTTAAACCAGTTAAGCATCAAGCTTTATAGAGACTACGAGCACATCGCACATCTGTGGAAGTGCACAGGTGCATTGCATTTCCCCGGTGGCTCAGACAGTAAAGAACACGCCTGCGATGCAGGGGACCCAGGTTTGATCTCTGGGTTGGAAAGATCCCCTGGAGAAGGAGATGGCAACCCACTCCAGTATTCTTGCCTGGAGAATTCCACAGACAGAGGAGCCTGGTGGGCTACAGTCCATGGAATTGCAAAGAGTCAAACATGACTGGACTAAATGACTAATACTTTCAGTTTCATATGGATCAGGACAGGATATAAAAATTGTGGAAAATTAAAATAGCTCCTTTACAGTGGTAGGACTTAGGACCTTAAAATACTTCTCTATGACAGTTCTAAAACAAGAATTGCTTTTCAAATATGTGTATATAATTTAAATAAAAGACAGTCTGATAGTGTTCAATCTGATTTTTCAGAATCAGATTTCTAGCAGTTTCTAAGCATGACCTAGAAGGGTTTTTTGATCACTGCTGTGAATTTCACTGTTTATTTCACCAAGCAGTAAAAATAAGTAAAATTAAACATATTAAATGTGTTTTAGGATGTAATTTTCATCCAAGAATAAAAATGTCTATTTTTTAAAAAAACAACATACATCCCTTTCCACAGGAAGAGGTACTAAATAAATACATTAAACTATCATAGCATGGCCTAATAATTTCCAACAGGGTTTCCTTGGAAGCAATCAGCTAAAATCCATCCCCAGACATTAGGCTTCCAGGACTCTCTCTCTTTTTTTTTTTTTTTTTTAATGGTGAAGTCATCAGGCATTCAAACTCCATCCAGTTTTCAAAGTCTTTCCTGGAAACCAATTCAGGATTTCCTTTAGGGATATCATTTTGGAGGAGAGTGGGATGCCTAGAAACAGCCGTAAAAGAACTCTGTCCACAGTCCCACCCAGCCCAACACTTCATAAGGTGCTAGGATAGCTTGACGCTGGTCACGGCTGACTCAAGGCATCACCGCCTGCCTTCCGTAAGAACAGGAGTCTGTGAGCTATCTGTCATGGCAAATACAGATCTCCTGTTCTTCATCTCCAGTAAATAATAATAATATTTTTCTCTTTTCCTATGGAGCTCTCTCTGAAAACGTTTAAGGTTAGGGACTTATTTACTTATGGCTGTGCTGGAGTTTCGCTGGTCTGATGACTTTTCCCTAGCTGTGGCGAGTGGGAGCCACACTCTAGATGCGGTACATGGGCTTCTCACTGCCCTGGCTTCTCTTGCTGCGGAGTAAGGACTCCAGGGCGTGTGGGCTCAGTGGTTGCAGCTCATGGGCTCAGTAGTTCTGGCACACGGGCTTAAGCTGCTCTGGGTGGGATCTTCCTAGATCAGGGACTGAACCCAGGTCCCCTGCATTGGCAGACAGATTCTTAACCAGTGGGCCACCAGGTAAAGTTCCTAAGCCTAGGTTTTTGATGTAGGAATTTCCTATAACTTTTTCAAGGGGAGCACCTCCAGAGGACAGGAAGAAGAGCCTATGAGTGCCTGGGGAACTCTAGTGTATGATCTCACTGGCCCCTACTACCCTCCATGCCTAATCACAGGGCTTACCACATGTCCAGCATCTCTCATGTCCACAGGAATATATTCACCAAAACTCTTCCAAAAAACAGAGGTCTTCCATTAACTCATCCATGTGACCTTCTCACAACCCGGTTTATGCACATTCATCCACACAGAATCTAGCACAGGCAAGGACTCCAATATATAGAGAGATCAGAGAGATTCAGAAGGTCTACTGAAAGAAAGGCACAAAATATAAAAGTGAATGTTTTGATTTTTCATTGGTGTGAATGAAAATCATGGAGAATAAAAGTCTGTCATTTCTACCACTGCAGCTGTGTGCCTCTGGGCAAGTTATTTACCTTCTCCACACCTCAGTTTCATCATCTGTAAAATGGAGATAGCAATAGTATTTTCTTCATAGAGCTGTTATGAGGATGAAATGAATTGAGCCATGTAAAATGTTTTGATAAACACCAGGCTGAGAGTAAGGATAGCTAGTTTTACTCTCCTCTGCATATCCTGCTTCAGGAGCTCTGATCACTGGGAGTGAATGTTATCAGGAGGCTGAGGCTCTCTGGACGGCCTCCCTATTCCATGTCATTGTCTTTACTGTCCCTTCCTGAGGGACATTTCATCATTCATTCATTCATTCATTCACTCACCACCTCCCTCCAGCAAAGTGTTTATCAGTCTCAGACTACATTCCTGGTACTATGCTACAGGATAAAGTAGTAAACAAAACAGATGCTGACTCTATTCTTGTAGAGCTTGTAATATAAAGGGTAAGATAGGTGATTAAGCAGCCAATCAAAATATCATGGGAAAAATGCTTAATAGTAAGAAAAGTACAAAGGCAGGCGGTTCTTGCCCACTGCATTCTAAAGGGGAAAGAGGCAAACACTGAAAACTGCCATATTGTTTAATAACTACTATACTAGGATTAAGTATATATAGTACTATGAAAGCCAGTGGGGTGGCCAGTAGCTTACTTTTGGGTGGGAGGTGCACAGGCTGGGAAGTTTCCACAGGAAGTGGCACTGAAGCAAAGATCTAACGAATGACTGTGTGTGTGCATGCATGTGAGTAGGATTTATCACAATTGTCCTACGAGAAAGCTATTTATATCCACAGTGGTAAAACCCTCAGATTCTCTGCTCCAGAACACAGGCATTTACTTATTCCCCAGCTGCTGGGGGCGTTGATGGCAAGAGATTTCAGCTGAGTCCCTCTTGGGGACCAGCCCTCAGCTGGAGAGAGCAGCCTCACTCGAGGTCACCCTGGCTTCCCCAGTGCTGCCATATCTGCTTGATCAATGAGGAGTATAAAGGCTTAGTCCCCTGGTCCCTACTCAGGCACTCTGAGTGTCCCCTCTCTCACTGGCTTGGCCTTTATTAAACAGCAAGTCAGGGGACGTCTTGCTCAGTCAAAGCCTATTTTCTTCTCTCCTCTACAGATACAGATCCTGAGAACACTCCCTAGTAAAGTTCTCACCAGCAAATATGGGGCAACAGCCCCTTTTTATGGACAAGAAAACCAAGTTTTGAAACATTAAGTAACTTGTTGAGGACAAGACAGCATGGCTCATTCAGAGAATAAAAGTAGCTCAGTGTGGCTAAAGCGCAAAAAGGGAAGCTAAAGATAAACCATATCTTGAGTTATCATGCCATAATAAGCAATTAGGGTTTTAAAAGGTAAAGTATTATACATAGAATGGATAGACAAGAAGATTCTATTATATAGCATAGGGAACTATCGTCAATATCCTGTGATAAACCATAATAGAAAAGAATATGAAAATAATACATATATATGTATATTTCAATAAAAAAATGTTAAATTAGGGTTTTAACCTGAGGCAGTGGGGAATAAGTGTTGAGAGTCTGATGATTGGTTAAGGGGTTTAGCATGACAAATTAGGTACTGTAGGCATAATTTTAATGGGTGAAAGCATTTTCTTACCAGGGAAGGTTTGCCAGGGTTTTGGGGTTTTTTTCCTAATTAATCTATTACTAGTTGTTGTTTTTCTATGAGTCAAAACATTAGGAGAGAATGGTGTGTTGTGATTAAAAGGGTAGAGAAGAAGAAATATCTCAGAGACAGAGAGAACCATGTGTAGGATTCCTGGCCAAATGAGCTGTCTCTCTCGATGCGTATAAAAAGGGGACAAATGCTTACTCCACTTCACTGTTCTGGCTCCAAGAACATGGTCTAAAATTGGGGCTCTGGTTCAGATGAGAGAGAGCTGCCCTCTCTTCCTCTCTTGCCCCACTCATGACCACAAGTGAGCTGAAGGACTTGAAAAACACTGCGTTTCAAGACTCCACTTATCCTCTCGTTTTGAGTCTGTGTTTATTCAAAGGTACTGTGTTCTAAAAAAACAAAGCTAAAAGCAAACCAAGATCGGGGGCACCACTTCTTGTAGCCATGCCTTTTCCCACGTGACTTAAGTTTCTCCCAATAAAAGACAGAGTACACTTCTTTGACCTCTGATTTTGGATTCAGCCATTTGACTTGATTTGGCCAATGGAATGATAGTAGATAAATGTAATGGGAAACATGAAATATGCATGCATACTGGGCCTTGCACTGTTATTTCCAGCATCACCAGGAGACTCACGTGGAGCACAACTGCTCCAATGACACATGGGCTTTCAGTGAGAGGCAGAGCCTCTGGCCTCCATAGCTTGAAGCCGAGTCCTCGGTGAAGCTCAGTAGAACCCCAGCCAATCCACAGACACACAGTATTTATTCATCTCCTAATACATGCTCTGTAAGAACATGAAAGATGGGTTCTTCAAAACCCAGTCTCAGAAAGCAAACTTTCTATTCCTGCCTGAAAATGAAAGAAACAATAAATTCTGAAGAAAAAAAAAAAAACAAAACAATACGTGATGCCAAGGCACAAAATATAAAGTCCAGAGTGAGTACAACATGTTTCATGCACTCCCTGTAACTATTCCAACTGCCTAGGGCACCAGGATAACGTTTTAAAAGATTACGCAATTAGGCCAGTGCTTATGACGATGCTGAAGACTAATTATAAGGGTAAAAGGTGATTTTTAAAATTGTGTTAGGATGTATCCAGAAGACTCTCTTAAAATATGAAAAAGTTAGACTAAAATGAATGAAAAACCCTGGGATCATTTTCAAAACACAGAATAACTTATTTAATTTGACATATGATTCTTATTACCCCTTCTGTTAAAATCATTGAACTCTCCTAGCTAAAAGCCAAACTCTAATAACACTACTAATAATTTTCATCTCTAGTTACCAAAAAAGGATGTTACAAATGTGGGCAGTGGACAATAAACTGCCAGTAAGATTTATGCAAAACACCTGAACACCCTCTTTCATACTGCATAGATGGTAGTAGCGACTAGAAATGAACTTAAATTTGAGAATTGAGAGTTTAAAAGCATGTGTCTGTAACTATCTCACTAAGTTGAGCACAGCATGTAGAGTAAGAATGCCAACAGGAAAAAAAAAAATAGCTTTTATTAAAGCCTATAAGCAGAAACAGGCTTGAACAACTCTGTTTGCTGGCTGGCAACTTCCCAGCAAGGAGGTAAGAAAACCTTAGTTCTGGCCTGAAATTTAGTAACTAAGAAATAAAAACTCTTATTGAATTGAAAAACAATAAAGTAAAAATTTTATAACCTCTGTTAGGTTCATACATTTCTGATTAAAATAATAAAGTTAATATGAAAAAGACACTCTCACTAAAATTTTAAAGTGTGAGGCCATTTAATTAACCACCTCTGAATGACCTCTTTATAAACACAATCTTTTTGGTCTGAAAATTCTTTTAATTTTTAATACATCTCCTGCAGGTGTTGGTAAAATGGGTTTTAAGTGATTTTATTTCTCTATATTAATGTTTTAATTTTCTACTCTTCTTACTAATTCATAAATCAGAATCATCCAAGATATACCTCAACGTTTCCTTGTGAAACAGAATTTAGAATTTGTTTACATTAGCCATAAGTCAATTCTTCATTTCGCCCAAGAATTCATTCTAATATTTTGACCTGAGAAAGTAGACTCAGGAGTCACATAGTCCAGGGTTGAATTCAGGTCCCTCCGCAATAATTCCTACTTCTCAGAGGTGTTGAGAAGCCTGAATGCAACGATGTAGGAAAATCACTAGCATATTATAGGCACCCTATAAATATTAGTCCCTTCCCTTTCTTAATACCATGTGCCTTACATAGAGCTGGAATGTTTTCAGTTAAGTCAGAAGCTGGAAATTGGATTCTTTGACTATAACTCAGGTAGGATACATGTCTCCATTTACTTAATCACCCAATAAATAAATGAAGATTCTGTTTCCCTTCCCACTGCTTCCAAGAATTTTATTCTAAAGGTCAGGGGGATGAGCTGAAGCTCTTGATGGAAAGAGTAAAAGGAAAGGATGAGTCAAAAGAAATATTTCACTCCTCTTCCCAGAGTCTTTCTGTAATCAGCTCTTAGCTCAGAACTCTCGCCAATGTGCCCTGCCCACCCCCTAGCTTCACACTCTTCCTGCAGGATCATATCAAACACACCCAGCTCCAAACAACAAACCTTCATAGGAACTTTCAGAATCGATCTTTTCGCATTTTCAGATGAAAATAATATCTATCCCATACTTACTGAACAAACATACACTGAGCACCTTTTAAGAGCAAAGCAGTATACCAGCAACTAAGGTTATCATGATGAAACTAGAAAGGGCCTGGTGGGAAAAAATTAAAGGATCAAAAGATATTTATTCAAGTAGACTCTACTGTACTAGGGACTTTGGTAAGCAAAGTGAAGGGTACCATGGGAACACATTGGTGGGGGCAAGGGAGGAAACAACAAGAAGCATGTCTGGACACATTTAACAGTGCTGAATCCCATGGACAGAGGAGCCTGGTGGGCCACAGTCCATAAAGGTGCAAAAAGTCAGGCATAACAGAACACAAACACACACATTTTCATATAAAAGCATAAAGTGGAGTGCGACATAAATGCTAAAGAATAAACATTAGGTAATTTGTATATACTAATTAAAAATAATATTTCAGAAGAGTATGTGATGACAAGGTCATATTAATTGTATATTATTTCATGAAAGTGTTAACTACCCAAAGTCTTTACCATATCATTCCATTTTTTGTTCAAAACAAAAGTATGCATAGAAAATAGCAGGAAGACACATAATAAAATGTCAGTTTATCTCTGGATAGTAAGATTAAGAATGATTTCCTTTTTAAAACTTGACTCTAGTTTCTAGATTATTCACAAACACATAGTAATTTGGTACTTTATTAAAGATATATTTTTTAAGGAGTATCTGAGCAACTTGCATTTACCAAGTGGCTGCCATGTATATAAAGTACCATGCTATGCACTGAAGCCCCAGACTTATAAAAGGACTGCCTCATGCCCTGGCGCAGCTCCCAGCTGCTGGGATGCAGACATGCAGTAAAGACCCACAGTAAGATATTGCCCAGACATTCCATTAATAAAGGCTGATATTTACCCAGACCTGACTGTTCCCTAAACACTAGCACCAAGACAACAGGAAGGCACTGCTGCTTTGTCTTTTGTGACAAACAAGTTACGAAACATGGATGTTGAAAATACTCTTCTGCTGTCCCCTCATGCAACATCTATAATTATCAGGAAATTGTTTTTTTTTACAAGGTGGTATAATTTTTCAAATTAATTTTTATTTTAGTATAGTTGATTTACAATGTTGTGTTAATTTCACTGTATAGCAGAGTGAATCAGTTATACACATATATATATCCACTCTTTTCTAGAGTCTTTTACCATGCAGGTCATTACAGAATATTGAGTTCCCTGTGTTATGCAGTAGGTCCTTATTAGTTATCTATTTTATATATACATATATATCGGAGAAGGCAATGGCACTTCACTCCAGTACTCTTGCCTGGAAAATCCCATGGATGGAGGAGCCTGGTGGGCTGCAGTCCATGGGGTCGTGAAGAGTCGGACACGACTGAGCGACTTCACTTTCACTTTTCGCTTTCATGCATTGGAGAAGGAATTGGCAACCCACCCCAGTGTTCTTGCCTGGAGAATCCCAGGGACAGGGGAGCCTGGTGGGCTGCCGTCTATGGGGTCGCACAGAGTTGGACATGACTGAAGCGACTTAGCAGCAGCAGCAGCAGCAACAGTGTGTATATATATATGTTGGCCCCAATTTCCCAGTTTAACCTGCCCTCCCACTTTTCTCCTTGGTAACCATAAGTTGTCATTGTTGTTTTTTACATCTGTAACTCTATTTATGTTTTAAACAGTTTTATTTGTACCATTTTTAAACATTGCACATATAAGTAGCCTGGTGGGCTGCCGTCTATGGGGTCGCACAGAGTCGGACATGACTGAAGCGACTTAGCAGCAGCAGCAGCAGCAACAGTGTGTATATATATATTTTGGCCCCAATTTCCCAGTTTAACCTGCCCTCCCACTTTTCCCCTTGGTAACCATAAGTTGTCATTGTTGTTTTTTTACATCTGTAACTCTATTTATGTTTTAAACAGTTTTATTTGTACCATTTTTAAACATTGCACATATAAATGATATCATACATTGTCTTTCTCTGTCTGACTTACTTTACAGTATGATAATTTCTAGGTCCATCCATTATGATTTGGCATTATTTCACTGGGTTTTTTTATGCCTGAGTAATATTCTATACTATATACATATCACATCTTCTTTTTTAAATTTTTAATTGCAGGATAATTGCTTTACAATGCTGTGTTGGCTTCTGTCATACATCGACATGAATCAGCCACAGACACGCATATGTCCCCTCCCTCCTGAACCTCCTTGCCACCCTTGTAGGCTGTCACAGAACACCAGGTTGAACTCCGTGTGTCACACAGCAAATCCCACCGGCTATCTATTTGACATATAGCAGTGTATATACAGCAAAATGCTACTCTCTCAATCTGTCCCACCTTCTCCTTTCCCTGCTGTGTCCACAAGTCTGTTCCCGCCACATCTTCTTGATCCATTCCTCTGCTGATGGACACTGCGCTTGCTTCCACATCCTGGCTATTATAAATAGCGCAGCAATGAACACTGGGGAACAAGTGTCTTTTCAAATCATGGTTTTCTCCAGATACATCCCCAGAATGGGATTGCTGGATCATATGGTAGCTTTACTTTTAGTTTTCAAAAGAACTTCAGTTTAAGAGCCACTGTTCTTCATGGTGGCTACAGCACTTGAGCACTTATTGTTTGTAGATTTTTTGATGATGGCCATTCTCACTGGTGTGAAGTGATACTTCATTACAGTTTTGGTCTGTATTTCTCTAATAACTAGAGATGTTTAGTATCTTTTCATGTGCCTTTTGGATATCCATATGCCTCCTTTGAAGGAAACTTAAAGCTGTTCAATACACTGTGAAAACCAAATTTAATTGAGCACCCTTTCACATAATAATTAAACAATGCTATGAATTAAATAGCATTTTTTTTTCCATTTTATAGGTGTGGAACTGAGTCACAGAGAGGTGAAGGTCACAAATAAAGGAGGCAAAACTGGAATGCAGGCAGTCTGAACCCAGAGCCCAAACCCTTGTGAATTACAGCCTCCCTTTTATAAACACCAGCATCATCTCTGTCCCTTCCCTGCCACATACCTATTTTAAAAATTTGAAATAAAAACAAGCAATCACAGAGAGCTGGGGTTAGAGACAGTTGGGGAGGATAGTCTGTGGACAGGATTGGTGTCCTTAGCTCCCAGCACACAAGATTCAACAAATAAGTTCCTGTATGAATGATGCAAGATTGCCAGGAGAAATATGAATAACCTCAGATACATTGATGACACCACCCTAATGGCAGAAAGAGAAGAGGAACTGAAGAGCTTCTTGATGGAGGTGAAAAAAGAGAGTGAAAAAGCTGGCTTAAAACTCAACATTCAAAAAATGAAGATCATGGTATCTGGCCCCATCACTTTATGGCAAATAGATGGAGAAACAGTGACAGACTTTATTTTCTTGGGCTCCAAAGTCACTGCAGATGCTGACTGAAGCCATGAAATTAAGACACTTGCTCCTTGCAAGAAAAGCTATGAGAACCCTAAACAGTGTATTAAAAAGCAGTGTATTAAAAGCAGATTGGATTTTTTGGGAATCCAATCCCAAAGAAAGGCAATGCCAAAGAATGCTCGAACTACCGCACAATTGCACTCATCTTACACGCTAGTAAAGTAATGCTCAAAATTCTCCAAGCCAGGCTTCAGCAATACGTGAACCGTGAACTTCCTGATGTTCAAGCTGGTTTTAGAAAAGGTAGAGGAACCAGAGATCAAATTGCCAACATCCGCTGGATCATGGAAAAAGCAAGAAAGTTCCAGAAAAACATCTATTTCTGCTTTATTGACTATGCCAAAGCCTTTGATTGTGTGGATCACAATAAACTAGAAAATTCTGAAAGAGATGGGAATACCAGACCACCTAACCTGCTTCTTGAGAAATCTGTATGTAGGTCAGGAAACAACAGTTAGAACTGGACATGGAACAACAGACTGGTTGCAAATAGGAAAAGGAGTACGTCGAGGCTGTATTTTGTCACCCTGCTTATTTAACTTATATGCAGAGTACATCATGTGAAACGCTGGACTGGAAGTGGAAGAAACGCAAGCTGGAATCAAGATTGTTGGGAGAAATATCAATAACCTCAGATATGCAGATGACACCACCTTTATGGCAGAAAGTGAAGAGGAACTAAAAAGCCTCTTGATGAAAGTAAAAGAGGAGAGTGAAAAAGTTGGCTTAAAGCTCAACATTCAGAAAACGAAGATCATGGCATCCGGTCCCATCACTCCATGGGAAATAGATGGAGAAACAGTGGAAACAGTGTCAGACTTTATTTTTTTGGGCTCCAAAATCACTGCAGATGGTGACTGCAGCCATGAAATTAAAAGACGCTTACTCCTTGGAAGAAAAGTTATGACCAACCTAGATAGCATATTCAAAAGCAGAGACATTACTTTGCCGACTAAGGTCCGTCTAGTCAAGGCTATGGTTTTTCCTGTGGTCATGTATGGATGTGAGAGTTAGACTGTGAAGAAGGCTGAGTGCCAAAGAATTGATGCTTTTGAACTGTGGTGTTGGAGAAGACTCTTGAGAGTCCCTTGGACTGCAAGGAGATCCAACCAGTCCATTCTGAATGAGATCAGCCCTGGGATTTCTTTGGAAGGAATGATGCTGAAGCTGAAACTCCAGTACTTTGGCCACCTCATGCGAAGAGACTCATTGGAAAAGATTCTAATGCTGGGAGGGATTAGGGGCAGGAGGAGAAGGGGACGACAGAGGATGAGATGGCTGGATGGCATCACTGACTCAATGGACACGAGTCTGAGTGAACTCCGAGAGTTGGTGGCGGACAGGGAGGCCTGGTGTGCTGAGATTCATAGAGTCGCAAAGAGTCGGACACGACTGAGTGGCTGAACTGAACTGAACTGAATACCAATTTTACAGTAACCCTTGAAGTAAAAATATATATTGAAAAGTGAAAGTGTTAGTCATTCAGTTGTGTCCAACTCTTTGTGACCGCGTGGACTGTAGCCTGCCAGGCTCTTCTGTCCATGAGATTTTTCCAGGCAAGAATATTGGAGTGGGTTGTCATTCCCTTCTCCAGAAGATCTTCTTGACCCAGGGATTGAACCTGGGCCTCCTGTATTGCAGGCAGATTCCTTACCACTGAGCCATCCTGTATTACATAAAGCTAATTGCTTGTTTCATTATGCTGGGCAAAAATGATGTGACTTCTAAGTGTAAATTCCTCTAGTTAGCACAGAAAGCCATTAGACTTTTTCAGCTAGGATAGATTTTATTGGAGCATTATGACAAGTCAATTTTGCAAACTGTGAACAAAACCAAACTGCCATCAAATGACTGTACAAATTAAGGTTTTCATGAAAAAGATATATGGATAATTGTATATTTCTAGAAATGGAAGCATTGCTGACATGGACTGTGAAGTGCAAGATAATATTCTGTCTGTCTCACATTTAGATTAACATAAATCACCAACAGACTCCTCATTACTCATTGCCTGTGGAATAAAGATACCAGGTCACTTCCATTAGTTCCTGTCCTGATGTTCTCTGCAACTTAACTACTGCCCAGAAATAGAGAGAGAAAGGATTCCATTTTCAAACCCAGATGAAAAAGTAATTAAAGGATAAAGAAATATACATAGTATGGGTCTTAATACCTAGATTCCTGAAGAGTCCTTGCTACACGATTTTTTGAAAGTTAAAGTTAACATTTCCAATTTCCAAATGTGATTTTTCATATATTTCACTTATTAATCATTGCACCCCTTTTCCTCTACTTGAATGCTATTCATTGTCTCGAAGCATCTCATTGCTTCTGGTGTGAGGCCATGCTGTGCCCTATATAACACTCAGAGTGAGTTAAAGAGAAGAAGTATTCTTAAAAGATTTAAACCTGAAAGGAGACAACAGGGTAACTGGGAGGCATAAAAATCAATGAACATACCTGAAATAACAGCAAACATTAGAGTATAAAGGGATGGAAAGCTTCAATACAGTGAGCTGGGAGTATTTACTTCTTTTTCCTTCTTCCATGCACTCAGTTAGATTAGTATAAAAATGGTGTTTACTTTGCAAACATAGCTCTCTGTATGACAGATACTTTCTGCAGCAGTTTTCTTTAGTAATGTTGGACACCATACCTGTATGAGATATGTGGCTTAAACCAGTTCTTCATACTGAGATATGCTTAGAGGACTGTATGATGGATACAACACAAATAAACTGATTATCTCCTATGTGCAAGGCAGTGTCTCAACTAACCAGCTTAAATAAACATCTTTCACTCTGACAAAGGATAGTGAAACTCAGATCAAGGAAAGTAGTGTGGATAAGGGCACATGTCAGGTAGAAGACCAACTTCAAATTCTAGCTCCATTACTTAGGACTTACTAGCTGTTTCCTTAGAAAAGGAAGCTAGGATAATGGTTGGCCCAGTTGGCTTTCAGTAAATGTTTACTGTAATTATTTTTATTATTATTATTTAGAAGTGACAATACAAAAATGGAAATGAGGTGCCACTTTTGTAAGGATATGATGGAGTATTAGCTATTTAGATCAAGAACAGTTCATCCAAATGGAGATGTCCTATGAACGAATGGACACAGAAGTCTGAGACTCAAAGATCAGAATAGGAGTCAGTTTGGAGACTTGAGAATGTAAGCTTTGAAAGCAAGCTTTGAGGGTTCTGGGCTTCCCTGGTATCTCAGACTGTAACGAATCTGCCTGCAATGCAGGGGACCCGGATTGGATCACTGAATTGGGAAGATCCTCTGGAAAAGGGAATAGCAACTCACTCTTGCCCGGAGAAATCCATGGACAGAGAATACAGTCCATGGGGTTGCAAAGAGTTGGACATGACGGAGCAACTGTAACTTTCACTTTTTCACTTTGAGGGTTTAAGACAGAGAATATAGAAAGATATGGAAGTTAGGGGACAGGAAGAAGAGAAGGAATGCAGAATAATTAGACAAGTAATTAGGAACGTAAATATAAATAAGACACCTCAGAATAAGGAAGGGTATGTGTGCATACACACACACATACATTTCTTTGGTATCAATGTGTGTATATATATATATATAGTAAATATATATAATATACATATATATTTATGTATTATATTGAACACATATATTTAATCTGTACTGTTTCAGGAAATGAAATCTATTAAAGTACAGGAATTAAAAACAAAATCAGCAATGGCAAAGAAGATGAGAGAGGAAATAATAATTAATAGCAAGCAAAAGCTGTCAGCAGAATTATAGGAGAAAAATTAGCAGAGCAGCAGAACTAAGAATGTTAATACCAAGTACCTGCAGAAGGTGGTGCCAGTGAGCAGTAAGTCAAAGAACATCCGAGGGGCAGGAATCAGAGACAGCAGGTAGACCCAGCCCCTCCAGCCTGCTGTCTCCCTGCTCAGCTCAAAGAACACTGCCAGCTGCTTCAAGAGACTGGACTGCTCTTCAGAGCAGACACTGAACAGCTGAAAGGTTTTCCCAATAAAAGTCCACTTCCCCAACTGTAGATGTGGTACTACAGTGAAGCCCACCAATTTTAATGTTTTTCCCAGGCAGACCATCCACCAGATCTGAAATAAAACTGATTTATATAAATAATCTGTAATGTCTTGTAAGTCTTTTATTGCAACAGAGACATCAACATTTGTTTAGGCTTTGTTGTTCACTTGAGAAAAATCACAGGGTTAGTTAATTTTATAGTTCTAAAACTGTATCTTTCCCTGCTTAACATCCCCAGTAGCACAGTCATTTGAGATGTAAAATAAACATTTATATAGTATAACACTGTGTTAACAGGAAAAGAATATAGGCAGGTATCAGGCAAACCTGCATTTTGGCTTCTAACTTTGCCACCAACTAGCTGTGTGATTCTGAATAAGTGATTTCTCTGACCATTAGTTTACCTACAAAATTGAGTCATATTTACTTTTCAGTGATGATAAGATAAAATGAGACACTACATGTAGATAGTAAAGAATGATATATATATACTTGATATGTAGTAGCCACTTAATAAACATTAGTTTCCTTCTTTTCTACTTTCCCGTCCACACTATAACCTCTACTAAAACCCTTGTGCCTAGAAAACAAATATTTAGAGGCTCTTTGTTTACAACCATTCTAATGCCTTTATTGAAAATTTTCCACCTCTCCATCATTTTCCACCTCTCCATCTCCTAACCCTAAAAACAGCTACGTGTCAGATCTATGAGAAGGTCTATGAAGAGGAACTGGTCCTCAAGAAATTTTGCGTTTAGTTAAGGACATCAGTACCACACCAACTGAATGATTATAGCTGACTCACTTTACAAACAGTATAAATATGACTCTATATAAGAACTGCCTAGGGAATAAATTCTAATCTTTATTTTTGAAGGATAGTTATTTACAATATTGTGTTAGTTTTAGGAATACAGCAAAGTAAGTGATCCACTCCTAAGTATACATCTGGAAAAGACAAAAACTCAAATTAAAAATGACACAGTCACTTTTATATTCATAGCGCATCATTTACAATAGCCATGACCTGGAAGTAAGTGTCCATCGAATGGATAAAGATGTGGTACGTATATACAATGGAATATTACTTAGCCATAAAAAAGAGTGAAATATTCTTATTTGCAGCAACACATTTGGACCTAAAAAATAGCTAATGACATTTTATTCACCTCCTATGAATCCCCATCTACCAGCTAGGAATCTATATGAATTCTGAAGGAAAATTTTTAGACGGTTCATCAATGAATACTTTTGAAAATGGAATTAGAGTCAAGTTTGATTTTTCTTAAAGATGGGAGGCAGACTAGGAACCAGGTGATTTTCTGAGTCTCATTTCATCAGGCTCTCTAACTGGTAAACAGATTAAAACCAGTGGATTATATGAGACCTTCCAAAACTGAAGGCAGGGCACCTGATAAAATCTGCACATGTCTTTCTTTCTTTGATGATGGAGAGTAAGCTGCATCAGGAAAGACTTTCTGTTGTAAATAACTTAAGCAAATTTTAAATGACAAATAATCTTCTGGGGGAAAAAATGATGCTTTGAATCAATATCTACACTGATTTTTGGAGTGCAATTAAAATTTACGCAGTCCCATGAAGTAGCAGGTAAGCAAGAACAAGTGACAATGGTCCACAGGTTTAGAGCTTCACAATTCTTCTAGTATGAAGTACTATCATCTTTTGAAAGAGAAGAACCTATGTGTGAGAGATGTAATTTGTGAATAAATGATCCCAAGGCTTACTATTTTAAAAAAAGTACATATTGTCATTGGCGTTCATTTGAACCCAAAGATAAATATAGTGACCCACTTATTACTTTTCCAACTTTAATTATTGAACATCTATTATGAGGGAGGGAGCTTTCCAGGTGGCACTAGTGGTAAAGAACCAGCCTGCCGATGCAGGAGAATAAAAGTCATGGGTTCCATCCCTGGAGGAGGGCATGGCAACCCACTCCAGTATTCTTGCTCGGAATCCCATGGACAGAGGAGCCTGGCGGGCTACATCCATGGGGTGGCACAGAGTCGGACACAACTGAAACGATTTGGCATGCATGCATGCACTATGAGGGAGACAGCATAGAAAAAACATACTGAGTTCACTGAATGGCTTGTATTTCTGTTTTTCCACAAGAACACAAATTCATATTTTGGGGCTGCTTTCTCTGTCAGGAAAGTATTCCTTACTTGACAGGCAGAATCCTAACTGATCTTCAAATAGTTCTAGGAGACAGCTGTTCATTATTATTTTCATCACAATTATCATCCCCATTATGGACATGAGAAGCTGAATTACTTGCCCCAGGTTCCCCAGACAGCACATAGTGGGGTCCTGGTTTGAACCATGGCAGTTTAACTCCTGTGCTTACACTCCTACATCTCCATAAACATTTTAGACGTCCATCAAAGCCACAATTTCACTTGATCCTCCCAAGAAACGCATAACATGGGAAAGGCATGTGTTTGTTTGAAAGTTTGTCTGTTTGGAAGAAACCATTCACAGTGACAACTTGCTCATGCCAGAGCTAGCCCTGGAGCCTGCTCTGTAGCTGGCTGTTATTTCAGCCAGTTCTCTGACCGCTGAATCCAAGGAACACAACTTTTCACATCTCCTATATAACACATCCTCTAAAATCTCACAAGGTGTATGACTTCCAACATTCTGGCGTAAGAAATATGGCAATAAAGGAAACAGAAGAGCTGACTTTTAAAAACAGCTATGAAGATTCAGACTTTGCAGCAAGCTGAGAAGAATAACCCCTCTTTTTGCAGTCCCTCATTACTCTCAGTCATAGAATTTTAGCAAATACTGAGAAGTTTTGTATCTGCACTCACAGTGGAAGCCTTAATCAGTGCATATGTGCAATATATAGCTTTTTTTTTTCCTGGTTGGAAAGACGGTTTTACCTTTAGGAGCCAAATTTTTTGTCATGAGAGAAATTGAAGAATTTCAAGTTTCAATGGGCCACAAGAAGAATTCTATTTAGGGTATTGAAATATATATCCTCATGATCCTGACAGTTTATGGTTATTTCTTCTGTGCAAATATTGTTAAAGCAGAAGCATAGTCTGTGTATCTTCTTATTTATATTAGGCATCCACTGCCTAATATAAATGCATTGGAGGAGATTTGCCTCACAATTATGCGGACTCTACCAGAGCCCCAGATGAAAAAGATAACACCAAAAGGTTCTTATTTCATTATTCGAAGACTCGAAAGTTGGGCAATTCAAATGTTGTGTCGTCTGTCCTGCATCTGCTGCTGCAGCTCATCCCACAACTGCATGAGAGAAGAATGAAGAGGTTCAGATTGGACGAAGAATTCCAAGGTCCTATTGCAAGCCAAAGTAGAAGATACTTTTTATTCAGGCCACACAATGGAAGAAGATCAGAAGGTTACACTTAAAATGAATACCAGCTATATTCTGCAGAATCAACGCTATGGGATGTAAAACGTACTGACTTTTTTTTTCTTTTCTTCTGAAAAGCAATCCTTGCTAAGTTTAACAAGTTTGAGAATCCCTGTGTTGTAAACGTTCTTAGTAAAAGTTGACTGAAATTGTAAATGTTTAATTTATTGAAAATTAAAGAAGCATCTTAAAATTAAAAAATAAATAAATAAAACTGTTATGGGCGAATGACATGGATTGTTAAACTCTGGGTTGCTGAGACCTTTCTCAAATGCAGACCATTAGGCAAAGATGAGGCATTACTCTCCAGAGCAGCAGACGCTGCTGACAGCCCTTGGTGATAATGATTTCATTTCTCTGATGCCAAATGAATGATACCTGTGTGATCGCGCTGTAGGATGGATGCTGGTGCAGCCCAGTGACCTTGCTCAACTCCCTGTTATTGAACTGTTGCCATCAAGGTTGAGTCTTCATTTTCCTAGCCATTATTTTGAAGCAGATTTGCCTGAAGAGAAATGGCGGCTCGTACCTTTTGTAACCTTCCACTGCACATCTAATAACTGACACCAGACTGAAATAATAAAATGACTTTATTTGATGTTGTTCCAATCCTACATTGTCTGTAGACAGGGAGAATCAGAAGAAAGGAAGCTGTCTTGTGTCCTTTGAGAGGGCAGCTGCTAGTAATCTATTTGTTATTTGCTAAATAAAACTTTGATTAAAATAAGCACAGACAGGATGCTACTTGTGGGGCTTTGAAACACAGAATTAAATTTAGGAAGGCAAGTTAGTTTCAGTGTCTTGGTAAACTTTGAGATTATATTCTAGAATGATCAAACACCTAACTGAAGACCCCTGCAAACATAAGCAACCAACCAACCAGACCTAGTTCTAAAGGAACAGTACTCTTTCTCATTTTGTAAGTTTTCCAGGGTAAGACTTTCTTACTTATTTGGGCCAACAAGCTTAAATCCACTGTTGATTTGATCTGGTATCCTACTTATTCTCCTTTCCTGACAATTTTCTATGTTTCCTTTTAGTTGTCGTTCCACTCTACCTATCTGAATTCTTCATGGTTTTTAAATTTTTTGTTTGTGTTTTGATTCTTCTGCCTTCTCTTCCCTCTTTTCTCCTAGCAGTATGATTAAGCAGGGTATTTTGATTTTGTTGTGGAGGCTCTCTGTAGTCCTGCCAAGCTCGTTCTTTTCTAAAACTCTAGGCTTTCACTGAGAATATAGCCTAATGAAATCAACAGATAGCTACCACTGACTTATGTGTAGGCACACAGAGAAACTGTGCCACTAATTTTCACTGGGCCCCTGGTTTTTGGACCTGGATTAAAAAATAAAAAGTCCTTTTATTGCCTCTGATATTTAATCATCAGATTTCATTCCTGAAAGCCAGGAGGAAAATAACTCAGGGATTCCTCAAAGACGTTACTCATTTGAAAATTCTGATAAATTAGAATATCTGATTTTTAAACCAGGACTTTTTTTAGGAGTAATACAGGGCACAGGAGCTATTTGTCTTTCTCAAATATTAATTAGTTTCCCCTTAGTGGTTCTGAATAACAGAAATAAGGTCATGGGAATAAAGCTGCTTCACAGGGGAAAATATCCTTCACATTGATTGTCTCAGCCCTGCCTTAGTGTGTTGCTCTGTGATAAATGCCTTGTCTTTGTCTAGCATTATCTACCAAAGGGAAATCAACTGTATATGATTATTACAACCAGGCGATGATTTCTTTTCAGTTTGATATTTTAAGAAATGAATGCCTGTCAAAACCTGCTGACAGTGAGGACAATTAGGGAGTTTGTCTCCTGGCTTGCATACAAGAACCTAAGAGGCTTACGGAGCAAATTATGGTTAGTAAATAATCACTTTCCACTTAGCGTGACTGTGTTTTGTTCTGTTGACTTAATGATCTCTGAACATTTGGGGATTCTCTTCCTGTCTTATAGTACCCTGAGGAGATACAGCAAAAATTAGGATTCTCTTGCATGTTTTTAAAGTTTCGTTTGCTTTCATCTTGGAAAACATTGAAAATAGGAAGATTTAATGATAACGATTTTGATGTGATCATTTTAATTTCTATTAGAACATATTGTTAAATATTAAATTTGAAATAGATATCAACAAAAATTAGGTTAGTGCTAACAAAATAAATGAGGGTTTGCAAAAGGTGTGGGAATAACAGTAAGTACCAAACTTGATTATGCAATAATCTTATTCAGAAAACTTGACAGTCCGTAAACAAGCTAGGAAAATGGCCTGTCCATTGAAATCCATGGAACACTAAACTTTCGAAAAAAAAAGAGTAGGTCAATATACCTTTGAGACATCTAGTGAAACAGATACCACCTTATTTCTCCGTTGAAACACACAGGATCAGAGCATCCCTGGTGGTCTAGTGGTTAAGAATTTACCTGCCAATGCAGAGGACACGGATTCGATCCCTGGTCCAGGATAAAAAAAAGAGTAGGTCAATATACCTTTGAGACATCTAGTGAAACAGATACCACCTTATTTCTCCGTTGAAACACACAGGATCAGAGCATCCCTGGTGGTCTAGTGGTTAAGAATTTACCTGCCAATGCAGAGGACAGGGATTCGATCCCTGGTCCAGGACGATTCCAAGCAACTAAATCTATGTGCCGCAGCTACAGAGCCCTCCAACCCTAGAACCCTTGCTCCGCAACAAGAGAAGCCACCGTGTTGAGAAGCCTGAGCTCCGCAACTAAGAGAAGTCTCTGCTTGTCACAACTAGAGAAAGCCTACACGTAACAATGAAGACCCAGCACAGCCAAAATGAATAAATAAATTAATTAAAAAAAAAATCCAACACAGGATCAATGAGATGCTCAATCCACTATTAAGAATTTGTGCAACATTCAGATTTGTCCACTGTTTCACCAGCAAAATGTTAGGGAATCACCAGAGCGGGAGCAGCACCCTGGGCTTAATGCTTTAGAATGACCATTCTCAGACTCTTAATAATTATTTTTTAACAAAGAGCCTTGTCTTTTCATTTACACTTGGTCCTACAATCTATGGAGCCAGAGATTTGGGTTCAGACAGATGCAGAGTTGATTCCGGGTCCAGCACTACCAAAGTAAAATGGGATTAATTTGCATAATATCTCTGAGTCCCCGTTTCCTTTTTGGGAAACGTGATCACCCATTTTCAGAGTTTTAATAATTAAGGAAGATGATGCATTATATAAAATATGTCATGGCTCCATCACATATAAGTGCTTAATAAATGTGAGTTCTCCACTGAAAACTATTGCAAGGATGTTACTGTGAGAATGAGCTGTTTCTAAGGTCAGTATCCTGAAGTGATCAACTGGCTGGTCTGACTTTGGAAAGAAAACAGAGATCTGATTTAAGCCACACTTCTGCATCCAGCCTGAACACAAGGTAGTGTGGGTCAGTGAGTATTGCCTGGTGCTTGTCCTTCCCATGAATGAAGAAATTAGTGTCACTGATTGGTCTTATTTTCCCCCATATTATGTGCCTGATGCTTGTCCTTCCCATCAATGAAGAAACTAGTGTCACTGATTGGTCTTAGGTTCCCTCACACTGTAAAGTGAGGTGCCAGGCCACCTAGATGGGACTTGTAAAGGGAGGGCTTAAAATCTGTCCTGTTCATTTCAGCTGATTCCGCACCTCAAGGCGATGTAAGAGGTTGAATCTGGAGCCTGAAAGAGAATTTCTCCGGTGTTCTCTATTCCATCCCTGCCCATGTGAGCATGAGAAAGGGATACAGGATGTTTTATTTCCCTCTGTACCTAGGGCTCCCTCTCTACCTAGTTTCCTAGGGCTGCTGTAACAGAAGCCTGCAAACGGAGCGGCTTTAACAACCAAAATTTTGTGTCTCACATCTCTGGAGGCTAGAAGTGCAACATCAAGGTATTAGCAAGGTAGGTTCCTCCTGAGGATGGTGAGGGAGAATCTATTCCATGCATCCCCTAGTTTCCAGTAACTTGCTGGTGGTATTTGGCATTCCTTGACCTGCAGATGCATCATACTGACCTCTGCCCTCACATACACACGACATTCACTATTTGTGTCCAAATTTCTTCTTTTTATAAGAATACCAGTATACACGGTATTCTTACAAAAAGTTGGATGGCATCACGGACTCAATGGACATAAGTTGGAACAAGCTCCAGGAGTTGGTAATGGACAGGAAAACCTGGGATGCTGCGGTCCATGGGGTTGCAAAGAGTTGGACACAACCGAGCAACTGAACCAACCGGTTATACTGGTTTAGTGCCATGACATCATCTTAACTAATTACATCTGTAGTGACCCTATTTCCAAATAAGGTCACATCTGAGGTAGCAGGGACTAAGGCTTCAACATATGGATTTTGTGGGGGGGGTGGCACGGCTCAACATTCATCCCCCCACACTCTCTTTCAAGCCAGGTAAGATGTCTGCTTTACAAAGTTCAAAGAACTTTGCCCTTGTCTTCTGTGGTCTGAAGGAGTTAGATGCTGAGAGGCGTAAAGCTATGCCTGGGGGAGGTTCAGCCCAATGACAGAGTATAGGTTGCTGGAGTGAGATCCACTCCAGCTTGTTCTCCTGCTGATATCTGGATGAAGGAGAGTGTTTCAGGGGACCAAATGTGGATGTAACCTGAAGCCAGTATGAAAAGATCATCTGGAGAGGCAGGGGGATGCCAGCAAAGGATCTGAGCAGGACAGAGGCAAGCAACCAACAAGAGGAGAAATGAGCCCCCATGAAGAGTTCTTCAAGGAGGCTTCCAGCTAGAGTGCCCCTGAGGAATCTGAACAAGTGTCCAAAACAGAAAGAGCTTAGGTTATCATCCTTCATCAGAAGGTGCCAACATCCCATGACATCAGAACCAGCCAGTTAAGTCAGGTCCTTTCCTCTGATCAGACCTGGTAGCTGATGAATATGAGAGAGGAGAGCACGCAAGAGAAAAGATGTCATACACACCACCATTTTTATTGCAACATTCAAGCCTGATAAGGATGTAGATGAGGGAGGGAGAAATTTTAAATTTGAGTGAGTTTGAGATTTGGATATTCCAATAGATGGGAAATTTTAAATTTCCTAAAATATTGCCCCTGAGGAATCTGAACAAGTGTCCAAAACAGAAAGAGCTTAGGTTATCATCCTTCATCAGAAGGTGCCAACATCCCATGACATCAGAACCAGCCAGTTAAGTCAGGTCCTTTCCTCTGATCAGACCTGGTAGCTGATGAGTATGAGGGAGGAGAGCATGCAAAAGAAAAGATGTCATGCACACCACCATTTTTATTGCAACATTCAAGCCTGATAAAGGTTGTAGAAGAGGGAGGGAGAAATTTTAAATTTGAGTGAGTTTGAGATTTGGATATTCCATCAGATGGGAAATTTTAAATTTCCTAAAATAGGACTATTCTAGTGATTGAAAGACTAGAAAGGTATGATACCTATACAAGATGTCATCCGGCAAAGAGGACAAGCACATCTATGGAGCAAATTTAGAAGGGAACGTTGAAAAAAATTTAAGTGGCTTTTAAGCCTATACGCTATCAGTCCAGCTGGTGAAGCACCAGAATACCTGGGCTTTATGGTGCACAAGGTGGGAGAGGGCACTTCATAGTGCTCAGGCGGGTAGGGGTAGCATGTCAGGCAGGGGCTCCATGTCTACAGTCACGTAAAATACACACATATTTCAAAATACCTCATCACTCAGCCTCAATTTTTTATGATGTGGCTACTTTTAAATATGATGTGGTTACTTTTAAAGTAGCCACATCATAAGGTTATTGTGATGTGAAATTAAAATAGAATCAAAATGTGTAGAAATTAGCACAATCTTTATACAACTGTGAGGAAAGTACATGTGCTACCAATGCTCCAGACAAATGAGAGGAAATAAAAGTCTGTTCTATTTAACACTGACCCCTAACATAATGAACCATCCCTGCTGCTGCTGCTGCTGCTAAGTTGCTTCAGTCGTGTCCGACTCTGTGTGACCCCATAGATGGCAGCCCACTAGGCTCCCCGGTCCCTGGGATTCTCCAGGCAAGAACACTGGAGTGGGTTGCCAATTCCTTCTCCAATGCATGAAAGTGAAAAGTGAAAGTGAAGTCACTCAGTCGTGTCAGACCCTCAGCGACCCCATGGACTGCAGCCTTCCAGGCTCCGCTGTCCATGGGATATTCCAGGCAAGAGTACTGGAGTGGGGTGCCATTGCCTTCTCCATAACTGGCCATAATTTGGGTTTCAAGAGGAAGACATATTGATTACTCATGGAGGTAAAGATTTACTTTAAAAGTACAAATTATTATAAGTACTGCATGCTAACCAATACTGAAGAAGATCTTGATTTAGATTTAGAAGCATTTCCTTTATGAATAAATGAACATCAACGCCAGTCACATTCAGCAGTGAAGGCTGCTTAGACATTGGAGTTCTGACATAGAGGTTGTGTTTGAGCAATGGAAACACTGCAATTTGAATATCATCTACTACTCTAACATACTGGAAATACCAGGGTCAATTAAAGTGACAGAAATATTTCACCATTTTAAACTATAATGCTTAAAACATGTAATATTCACCTGGAAATCTTTGAATAGCAGAATTTCTGCCAGTTCTGAATGTTCTTGGATAAGATTTAAAGTGAAAATTATTTTGTGCTACTCAGCTGTCTTTGTGTATATTTTCCTCACTGCACAAGCAGACCTATCAAAAATATGAAGATGTTAATAATTTGGTGAATACTAGCAGAAAACCTTGTCTTACATTCCAACTGGAATTAAATTATGAAAATCAGTGAATTCTGAGAGCCATAGAAAATGCCCAGGTTATACATTATGTCTACTTCTAATGTTTTTTGGTATGATATCTGAGATAAATTTAAACAACTCCATCTGCTTTGATTTACCAGAAACCGTTTCTGTGAACTTATCCAGGAACAGGAGAAAAGTCAGTATAGGATGGTATTAGTGCCCAGGTCACGATTTCATCTAGCTTCCTGGGTTTCATCTCTCCTTTCATAAGCCTGACCTTTGACACAAACTTCTCCATGCCTTATTGATAAATCCCCCTGGAAAGGTCACTGGGGAGAAGACGGCCACTTTCCTTATGTCCTTAAAAGGCCCAGTTTTTAGGCTAAGTTTTTCACATGGCAAATTTAGGCAAGTGTCTTTATTCAGTATATGATGTCCGTATTGGTAGAACAGCTATTACACAATCATAAAAGGTTTGAACTATTAGTGTTCTTGCCTGGAGAATCCCAGGGGCGGGGGAGCCTGGTGGGCTGCCGTCTATGGGGTCGCACAGAGTTGGACACGACTGAAGCGACTTAGCAGCAGCATTAGGACATTAGTGTTGCCCTAATAGTTCATCACCTCACCTAATAGCTCTCATCACCTCATTTGCCCTCTGGAAACTGAGGTCTAGAAATGAGGTCCACTTAGTCCAGATGCCTCACTGGTTATATGAGTACCTGTTATGGATACTCATATTTTATCTCTTTAGCTTATCTGAAGTTATTTCAGCATATATGTTAAATCCTATGTTCTACTTTGGATGAATCCATTTATCCTACTGTATTTGTTATTCAGAGTAAGAGTGGACAATAATCTTTTTTTTCTTCTATTAGGGGCAAAAAATTAATTTTGTGGTCCTACATTATATTTCTCAAATGTCAAGCAGCTCACCTGGGCTCAGAGGAGGTTTATATTAAAGGGCTGAGAGCACAGACACTCCCTTCCTTCTTTGGTGAAATTCCATCATACTAAGTGACACAGGAGGAAGTAGGGACAGAAGGGAGAACTTGGAGAGGCAGTAAAAGGGAAGGAGACACCCTCAGACCTGGCAGGGAAGGGAAATCAGTGTCCCAAAGGAGAGGGGAGTCTGCACAAGGCTGAGAAGCAGCGCCCTGAAGAGATGTCCAGTGATAAGGCATGCCTGGGCGGTGAAACCCATATAGAGTGGGTTCGACATATACCAAACACTCTTATGCCCTAAGGATAGCCCAGAAACAGCATAGCCCCAGACCTGAGGTTGCCATACAAACTTGGACAATGAATTTCTCAACAATGACTGCCACAGTCTGATTACTGATGACTGGAAAGACCTCGCCAATGTTTTATTGATGGATCAAGACCTTAGGACCTTGGCATAACTCCAAGGGAGAGAACTCTGGTACTGACTAGGATTAAACACCCCAATAGGGTTTCAAGGTCAGATGTGCACTGATTTAATAAAGAGATATGTTTCTTGCATATCTCAGTTTGTGAAACAAGATTCATACCAACTACATGAACCAGACTTCTCTTTTGAGTTAGTAAAAGATCTGTAGGCAATGAGACATGGAGAAAAAGAAACCATTTTATATCCTTCTATTCCAGAATGTCTGCCAAATCTGGTAAAGATAAAAAAAGTTCCAAGCAAGGCACTTGACTGAGTTGGCAAGAATTCTTCCTGCATTTCTGGAAATGTATGAGAATCATTAGCTGAAGATAGAATTGTGATGGAGAGACATGTTGCATAGACAAATAGGGCAGTTTCCTAGATCCGATAGCAAGTTTTAGCAGAAGTTATATTTGTTGAGAAATGCTATGGAAACCAAGAGGTTGGACTGGTCTTTGATCAAATGCTGAAGGAAATATAGTTTGTCATCAGGACCTAACCCTATGGGATTCTTCTATTCTGTTAGGATCCCATCAGGATCAATAACCCTACAGTGCCACTGTTTCCATCAGATTTCTTTGGACGTTATTTTTCTTCCTTCTATTTAAAATTTACCTCTCCTTCCAAGACCCTGCGAAATAATTTGAGTAAACAATAAGGTATTTGATAACTTCTGGTCTTGATTTAATAGATTAAACTCAATAAAACATATGTTGTGATAGGGATCTTCACAATAAAATTATGTTTTTATAGGAATCTTCACTATTTTAACTAACACATATACACACTTAGGTATTTCAGTAGAAACAGTTTAGGGACTTAAGAAACACTTTATTAAACTAAATATGATCTCCACATTCCAAAGATGGTCTCAACAGTATAACCCATCTCTCACACTCTTGCTATGAAGTAACATTGACATTCCTCCATTAAGAGATGGGATCTAAGGCTTTTCCCTGGTCTTAAGGGGATAATGGGACCCAGATACCATGCCATGAGGAAGTGAAACAGCAATGGAAGGGTCATATCTATGTGTTTCAGCACCGGCCATAGCTGAGGAACCATTCAACATCTGGGATCAACAGCCAGACATGTAAATAAGCAAGTCCTCAGATGATTCCAACTCCTAGCTCACAATCAGTAGAGAGGAGCTATAGTGAAGATTTGTGAGCAAAATAAATGCTGTGGTTATTTTAAGTTAATTTTTAACGTGTCCGTACGTCAGTATAATATCCTCAAACCTTAATATATGAGTGATTGTCCAACTTGCTTATATGCTTAAATGGCCTTTTTCCATTTTAAAAAATGTAACTACAAACATCTGTGAAGGTTAGCAAAATGATACAGCAGCCTTGGAATTTATATAAGGTTTATTTGCTACCAGTGTGAACTTGGGCATCATAGTTCATTTACAGTTAGACACTGGAGAGGAGGGAAGCTTCCCTCCAGAAATTAGGATTGTTTAGATTTGAGAATGAAAACTAATGGTGAACCCTACAATGGTATATTGAGTAGTTTCGACACAAGCAGGTTTTTAGTATTAAAGACACTGATAAATGCTGAGAAATTACTTCCTTGGAAAAAGAAGGACTGATTAGGAGACTGTAAGTCTCTTATAAAGAGCTATGGATGTAGATATACCAAAATCACTGTCTAACTCCACTTCTTAAATAGACGTCCTCTTAGCCTCCAAAGTTAGTGGCCCATCCCGCACCCCACCGGTAACCACTAATTTGTTCTCTATATCTGCGTCTGTTTCTGTTTTGCTATATACAGTTGACTGTTTCATTTTTAAGATCCCACATATAAGTGACAACACCTGTCTTTCTCTGTCTGACTTATTTCACTAGGCATAATACCCTCTAGGTCCATCCATGTTGTTGCAGAATTTCATTATTTTTTTTATGGCTTAGTAATATTATACTCTGTGTGTGTGTGTGTATATACTGCATATTTATCCTGTCATCCTTTGATGGACATTCAGGTTGCTTCAATGTCTAGGCTATGAACATGGGGGAACATGTATCTTTTCAAATTAATACTTCACTTTCTTCAGATATAACAAGGAATATTTTTTTGGGCTCCACAATCACTGCAGACGGTGACTGCAGCCATGAAATTAAAAGACGCTTACTCCTTGGAAGAAAAGTTATGACCAACCTAGATAGCATATTCAAAAGCAGAGACATTACTTTGCCAACTAAGGTCCGTCTAGTCAAGGCTATGGTTTTTCCTGTGGTCATGTATGGATGTGAGAGTTGGACTGTGAAGAAGGCTGAGTGCTGTAGAATTGATGCTTTTGAACTGTGGTGTTGGAGAAGACTCTTGAGAGTCCCTTGAACTGCAAGGAGATCCAACCAGCCCATTCTGAAGGAGATCAGTCCTGAGTGTTCACTGGAAGGAATGATGCTAAAGCTGAAACTCCAGTACTTTGGCCACCTCATGTGAAGAGTTGACTCACTGGAAAAGACTGTGATGCTGGGAGGGATTGGGGGCAGGAGGAGAAGGGGACGACCGAGGATGAGATGGCTGGATGGCATCACGGACTCGATGGACATGAGTCTGAGTGAACTCCAGGAGTTGGTGATTAACAGGGAGGCCTGGTGTGCTGCGATTCATGGGGTCACAAAGAGTCAGACACGACTGAGCGACTGAACTGAACTGAACTGAACCAAGGAATATAATTGCAAGATCATATGGTATTTCTACTTTTAGTTTCTGAAAGGTCTCCATACTGCTTTCCATAGTAGCTACTACACCAATTTACATTCCCTCCAGCAGTGTATAAGGTAGGACATGGGCTATGTGATACAAACCACTATGTATAAAATAGATCAGCAATAAGAATATATTATACAGCATGGGGAAATAATTTTAGGAAGTAATAAAGATCTCGCAGATTTAGCTGATTCTAGACAGGGTAGAAAACATGGCTAGATCATCACAGTTAAAGGGCACATCTTCTTTCACCGACAGCAAAGTTTGGAAAACAAGCTATAATAAAACACTCCTTTGAAAGTCCATGAATAAGTTCAGAGGGAGCAGACAAAGCACATGAACTAAGATAAAAGAAGAAAACAAAGTGATGTCTTTGTGAGAAGATTCTTTAGACTTCATAGCCAGTTGGGGAATAAAGACAGTTTTTGTTGCCAAAGTGCAAAGAAGTGATATTAATAATAGGTGTAGAGGGCACCTGGAGGTCTACTTTTTTTTTCTTAATTCACATAGAAGTATTGGATAAATTATTGATCATTACATGTTTTTTCACTGTGGACCATAGCCCCAGGAGGCTCCTTGGTATTTTCCAAGAGTATTTTTTTTTTTTAAAGCCAGCCTATATTTAGTTTCATAAGCAGGTGACCTAACTTCATAGATGTGTTTAATATATGATATGATTAAGGATTGTTAAAATGGTTGTCTGAGGAGGCCTTATAAATAGCTGAGGAAAGAAGAGAAGTGAAAGGCAAAGGATAAAAGGAAAGATATACCCATCTGAATGCAGTTTCAAAGAATAGCAAGGAGACATAAGAAAGCCTTCCTCAGTGATCAAGCAAAGAAACAGAGGAAAACAATAGAATGGGAAAGACTAGAGATTTCTTCAAGAAAAGTAGAGATACCAAGGGAAAATTTCATGCAGAGATGGTCACAATAAAGGACAGAAATGGTCTGGACCTAACAGAAGCAGAAGATATTAAGAAGAGGTGGCAAGAACACACAGAAGAACTATACAAAAAAGATCCTCACGATCCAGATAATCACGATGGTGTGATCATCAACCTAGAACCAGACATCCTGGAATGCGAAGTCAAGTGGGCCTTAGGAAGCCTCCCTATGAACAAAGCTAGTGGAGGTGATGGAATTCCAGTTGAGCTATTTCAAATCCTGAAAGATGATGCTGTGAAAGTGCTGCATTCAATATGCCAGCAAATTTGGAAACCTCAGCAGTGGCCACAGGACTGGGAAAGGTCCGTTTTCATTCCAATCCCAAAGAAAGGCAATGCCAAAGAATGTTCAAACTACCACACAATTGCCCTCATCTCACACACTAGTAAAGTAATGCTCAAAATTCTCCAAGCCAGGCTTCCACAGTACGTGAACCAAAAACTTATAGATGTTCAAACTGGATTTAGAAAAGGCAGAAGAACCAGAGGTCAAATTGCCAACGTCCACTGAATCACAGAAAAACCAAGATAGTTCCAGAAAAACATCTATTTCTGCTTTATTGACTATACCAAAGCCCTAGACTGTGTAGATCACAACAAACTGTGGAAAATTCTTAAAGAGATGGGAATACCAGACCACCTAACCTGCCTCCTGAGAAATCTGGATGCAGGTCAAGAAGCAACATTTAGAACTGGACATGGAACAACAGACTGGTTCCAAATAGGAAAAGGAGTATATCAAGGCTGTATATTGTCACCCTGCTTAATTTAACTTATATGCAGAGTGAAGGTGAAGGTGAAGTCGCTCAGTCGTGTCCGACTCTTTGCGACCCCGTGGACTGTAACTTACTAGGCTTCTCCGTCCATGGGATTCTCCAGGCAAGAATACTGGAGTGGGTTGCCATTTCCTTCTCCAGGGGATCTTCCCGACCCAGGGATCGAACCTGAGTCTCCCGCATTGGAGGCAGACGCTTTAACCTCTGAGCCACCAGGGAAGCCCTATATGCAGAGTACATCATGTGAAATGCTGGGCTGGATGAAGCACTAGCTGGAATCAAGACTGCTAGGAGAAATACCAATAACCTCAGATACCCAGATGACACCACCCTAATGGCAGAAAGCAAAGAGGAACTGAAGACCCTCTTGATGAAAGTGAAAGAGAAGAGAAAAAGTTGGCTTTAAACTCAACATTCAGAAAACTAAGATCATGACATCCGGTCACTTCATGGCAAATAGATGGAGAAACAATGGAAGCCGTAACAGACTTTATTTTCTTGGACTCCAAAATCACTGCAGATGGTGTCTGCAGCCATGAAATTAAAAGATGTTTGCTTCTTGGAAGAAAATCTATGACCAACCTAGACAGCATATTAAAAAGCAGAGATATTACTTTGCTGACAAAGGTCTGTCTATTCAAAGCTCTGGTATCTTATAGTAGTCATGTATAGGTGTGAGAATTGGACCATAAGGAAGGCTGAACGCCAAAGTACTGATGCTTTTAAACTGTGGTGTTGGAGAAGACTCTTGAAGAGTCCCTTGGACTGCAAGGAGATCCAGCCAGTTAATCCTAAAGGAAATCAGTCTTGAATATTCATTGGAAGGACTGATGCTGAAGAAGAAGCTTCAATACTTTGGCCAACTGATGTGAAGAACTGACTCATTGGAAAAGACCCTGATGCTACAAAAGATTGAAGCCAGGAGGAGAAGGGCATGACAGAAGACGAGATGGTTGGATGGCATCAGTGACTCAATGGACATGAATTTAAGCAAGCTCCAGGAATTGGTGATAAACAGGGAGGCCTGGCATGCTACAGTCTATGGGATGGCAAAGAGTTAGACACGATTGAGCGACTGAACAACTTATCAACTGCATTATTAAGGAACTCAGTATTAATGAACTAAATTAGTGTATAATGGGAATTTATTGACCTGTCTCACTCAGCATTTTATCAAGAAATTTGCCATTCAATCTTTGGCAACTCTGGAAAGCTTGACTGCACATGCCACATGCAGATACTTCGATTTTTATAATTATCTGCAAGATAGCACAGCAAAATGCTGCCTTGACATGGCCATGGTTTTCAATTACTTCCAGTCTTTTTAAAACAAATTACTGTCATTGTGAACACATCATCACTGTGAATTTCATTAATGATGCATTGTTTTGTTAATGCTGCAATAATGCCTATGTGACTAACTAGACATTAAGTCATAATTTTCCAATTATTAGTTTCTAAGACATGTATGTAATGTATCTTCTACACCCTATTGCTACTGCAAATCTATAAATAATACCTATCACTTAACTCACCCATTCTAGTCAGTCATAACTTTATTGGTGATGAGCAGCCAATGAATTCACATGACCTAAAAAACTTGCAGTACAACATATACATTAGCATATGAAACTTTATAGTTATTTTTACATTTTTAGTCTAATTTTATTACATAAAATCATGAATACAGGTTTTTCATTAATCTTTCTCCAATTCTTTCATAGCACTGTATTCTTTTCCACTACAAAGGAGGAATATTTTGTAGGGCTGATATCCTTTAGAATGGACTGGTTGGATCTCCTTGCAGTCCAAGGGACTCTCAAGAGTCTTCTCCAACACCACAGTTCAAAAGCATCAATTCTCGGCGCTCAGCTTTCTTCACAGTCCAACTCTCGCATCCATACATGACCACAGGAAAAACCATAGCCTTGACTAGACGGACCTTGTCTCTTATACACATCTTATATACATATGATCATATACATATGATCTATATGAATATATATATAATCTTTTAATTTTATAGAGTTTATGATAACAAGGTAAGATTCTAGGTAATTAATTCCCAAAATTTTCACACTTGTGTATCCCTTTTGAAACCTTCACTCATAAATCACATTATTTGAAAGTGTTCTATCCTACAAGATCCATTTCTTAATTAAAATTTAGTTTTCTTAAATCCTTATTTCAGAAAACTAGATTAGCACACAGATGTTTGGATTCCAAACGTGTCCCTATTTGCATCACAAGTCAATTTATAATTTACAATTTTTAAATTCTCAAACTTCCTAACTGATCCCTATTTTCTGTAGATCAAGGCATTACAAGATTGGAATCAACTGCTCTTTTTACAAAATTTTTTTTTTAATGTATAGAAAAAGTCAGGTATGATCCCATTCTCAGTGCTTAATAGAAATAAAAATAAGCACAAAGGCCTAGCAACCAGGAAGTCCAAATTCACCTCTCTCTGCTTTAGTGGTCTCATCTAAATACTAACAGATAACCTTTTAAGAAAGTGAAGTGAAAAGAACCTGCCTGCAATGCAGGAGACCTGGGTTTGATCCCTGTGTCAAGAAGATCCCCTGGAGAAGGGAATGGCTACCCACTCCGGTATTCTTGCCTGGAGAATTCCATGGATAGAGGAGCGTGGCAGGCTACAGTCCATGGTGCTGCAGAGAGTCAGGACATGACTGAGCAACTAAACACACACAACTTTAAACAGGCAGCATGGCCTCTTAAGAGCATGGCCATTAGGGAAAAATGTCTGAAGCTGAATTCTAATTCCACAAAATCACTTAACCTTACCAAGGCCACCATAATCAAATTGCTGAAAACCTTTGCTAAGAGAAAATCTTAAGACCAGACAGAAGGGGAAAAAAAAGACATACTGCATACAGAAGAACAAATATAAAAATGTTTACTGATTTTGTGTAAAAAAAAAAACACAGAAAACAATGCAATGATACCTTTAAAGTGCTAAAAGACAAAAGGAAGCCAAAGCAGAATTCTATATCCAGCAAAAAATATGCTCCAAACATCAGCAAGAAATAGAGACATGTTTCTCATTTGGGCAAGGTAAGTCATAATAGCACCTATGTGCTAGAGTTGTTATGGGTATTAAGTCAGTTACTATATGTAGAATACTCCAGATAATGCCTGGGCAGAAAATAAGCCAGAAAACCTTAAAAATAAAATTTATACTAAAATCAGCTTTTCCACCTCTTTCATTTTATATAGCAATCTAAAAATGGCATATTTCCCAGTGAAAAGATAGTAAGAATGGGAGGTCAGGGCAATTGTTTGTTTTCTATCTGGGTCATACCAGTAATATGTCTCCTCCAGTCATCTCTGGCTATTATAACAAAGTACACACTCTAGGTGGCTTATGAACAACAGAAATGTTTTCCTCACACTTAGATGCTGGAAGTCTCAGATCAGGGTTCCAGCATGGTTGAGTTTTGGTGAAACAGCTCTTCTGAGTTGCAGTCTCATGATTCTTCAAGCGTATCTTTAAGAGGCTCTTTGGCCTCTTTTTGCTGTGCTGTTCTTGGTCACTCAGTCGTGTCCCACTCTTTGTGACCCCATGGACTTCAGCCTGCCAGGATCCTCTGTCCTTGGGAATCTCCAGGCAAGAATACTGGAGTGGGTTGCCAATTTCATCTCCAGGGGATCTTCCCAACCCAGGGATCAAACCCAGGTCTCCCACATTGCAGGCAGATTCTTTACCAGCTGAGCCACCAGGGAAGCCCAAGAATACTGGAGTGGGTAGACTTTCCCTTCTCCAGGGGATCTTCCCAACCCAGGAAACGAACCCAAGTCTCCTGCATTGCAGGTGGATTCTTTACCAGCTGAGCTACCAGGGAAACCTGGTCTCTTCTTATAAGAACTCCTCTGATCCCATTCAGGAACTCCACACTCCTGGCCGAATTACCTCCCCAAGGTTGAACACCCAATACCATTACATTAAGGGGTAGAGTTTCAACATATGAATTTTGAAGGGACACAAACATTCAGTCTAAAACAAGGTCTATTCAACTAGAAAGTATACTCTTTAAAAGTTTGAAATTACATCTTAGTATTATGCTTTTTGCTCAATGATTTGACTAAGAACATCTCTTACTGTAAGTCATTTATAAAGCACTTTCGCATAGATTATTTCATTTTAATTAGAACAAGGTTTTAATTACATAGTTTTCTCATCCGTTGTGCCATGCTGTGCTTAGTCACTCAGTCGTGTCCAATTCTTTGTGACTCCATGGACTGTAGCCCACCAGGCTCCTCTGTCCATGGGAATCTTCATGCAAGAAAACCAGAGTGGATCCCTCCAGGGGATCTTCCCAACTCAGGGACTGAACCCAGGTTTCCTGCATTGCAGGCTGATTCTTTTACCAACCAAGCCACCAGGGCAGTCCTGAGAATACTGGAGTGGGTAGCCTATCCCTTCTCCGGGGACCTTCCTGACCTAGGAATTGAACCAGGGTCTCCTACATGGTAGGCAGATTCTTTACCAGCTGAGCTACCTCATCCAGTGAATGGTTATTGGAAAACTTCTCTGAGGCAAGTATTCTATTAGGTTTGGGAATCCCGTGAGAACAAGATGGGATACTACTTTCAAGTTGTTTGGAGAGCATGCAAGAGACAGATCTACAAACAATACAACCAAAGCATTAAATACCAAGCACTACAATATGAGTAAGTGCAGGGCATTATGGGAGCTCATAGGAGGGACATCCAACCACCGTTCAGGGATCAAGAAAGCCTCTCTAAAGGAGGTGCACTTAAGCAACAGTCAAAACAACCAAGAGAATCATGTAGCCAAAATTGACTGCAGGCTCAAAGAGTTAAAGGAAGAGAGTTTCTTATGGGATCTTGAGCAAGTCATTTGATCTGAGCCTCACTTTTCTGAGCTTTAAAACAGAGATATTTTCTTTACTGAGCTGTGTTTAGAATAATAGAAATAACTGAAAATTGTTTTAAAAACTGTAAAGCCCTATATGGAGATAACACATAGATCCTGGCAAAAGGATTTGCCCACTGGCCTTTGAACTGCATTAGGAAACAAATGATATTCAGCAAAAGTGGAGAAATAACATAGCATTTTCCATTCATTATATAAAAGCCTGAAATGGATTTTTAGTTAACTATTCTAGCTTGAAATATGTGCGGCATTGCGGTCAGCATAAAATAATTATTTCACTCGATCATAGTAACAAAGATTTAGTAACAGTGACAAAAGCAAAGAGCAAGACAGGGCCACTGGCTGAGAAGAGAGACAGACAATAAGAGCTTTTAAATATGCAAGTGAAACAAAAAACTGGCAGAGCATTGACTACAGTAAATCTGATAAGGCTTTAATGCCTGACTAAAAGGTGAAAATGGAGAAGGCGATGGCACCCCACTCCAGTACTCTTGCCTGGAAAGTCCATGGACAGAGGAGCCTGGTGGGCTGCAGTCCATGGGGTCGTGAAGAGTCGGACACGACTGAGCGACTTCACTTTCACTTTTCACTTTCATGCATTGGAGAAGGAAATGGCAACCCACTCTAGTGTTCTTGCCTGGAGAATCCCAGGGATGGCAGAGCCTGGTGGGCTGCCGTCTATGGGGCCTCACAGAGTCGGACACGACTGAGTTGAGTTAGCAGCAAAAGGTGAAAGAGAGGCATCTTTAAACCTGTGTTCCTTTCCCCTTGTCAACTAAAATGCATTCAATTAAAAATATATATTACATGTTTTTTGACTTGAAATTAATCACTTTCTAGAAGCTTCATATCCTGTACACATATATGTGGAAATATAATACCTAGCACCTAGCTGCTCCCTTATAGGAAGCTTTCCTGATGTCCCCTCATTGCTGGGGCACATGCTCTTTCCTACTGGTCCCTTCCCCCACTTCCCCATCATGCTTCATAGTAATTACACTGCCTACAAAAATACTCTCTTGAACAAGCTCTCTCCACCCATTTCTCTGACCTCTTCAATAACTGTAACTGGCTGGATTTTGTTCCCACGGGTCTTAACACAATGCCTGGAATGTTGTAGATGCTTATTTAAACATTTACTGAGCCACACTCACCCAAAATAGAACTAAGATTGGGGTCTGAAGGAATGACTCCTTGACTTCAGAGATAAAGGTGACCTTCTTTTCCCAAACTCCAACTGGAATGGATAATTTAATGATGAAATGAAATACTTGATATATAACAGTCTTAGAAAACAATGCAGTATCTTGAACATAGTAGGTATTAAATAAATATTTGATGAAGATAAGTAAGAAACAATGCTTAGTAATTTTAACTTGGAACTCTTGCAAAAGCCTGGGAAAACAATTTAACTGCAATCTGGACATTCTTTCACAGTTAAGTTATTATTGTCCTTAGAAACTTTTTCAACCAGAATTGAAATGAAAATGTTTTCTCATTAAAAAAGAAATGTTACTTAGCCAGAAGACTCTGTTCCATAGCAGTATCAGTGGGGTCTTGTTGCTCAATTACTTCGTAACCTTCTTTTCAGTGTATTAGAACATGCCTGGTAGGAAATCATTTGAGTTTCTATCATATAATCATCAAAGATACTTCTTGCTCTATGAAGTAAAAATCAGACTTCCCCTATATCACTTGAAAACCAGGAGGCACATGAACCAAATATTTCAACTCAGTCTCTGCATTTGGTTTATTTTTAGCCCAGAGGCATATCTAAGTCATAGGGCACAATTGTAGGATTAAACAAGTAAGTGTGAGGTCACAGATCAGCTTTCTCAGTTCTTCATCTCTTTAGTCTCCAC
>SJYT01073198.1:112731-123325 GCA_006410635.1 Cephalophus harveyi | reverse complement strand
GCATTGCCTTTCTTTGGAATTGGAATGAAAACTGACCTTTTCCAGTCCTGTGGCCACTGCTGAGTTTTCCAAATTTGCTGGCAGATTGAGTGCAGCACTTTCACAGCATCATCTTTCAGGATTTGAAACAGCTCAACTGGAATTCCATCACCTCCACTAGCTTTGTTCGTAGTGATGCTTTCTAAGGCCCACTTGACTTCACATTCCAAGATGTCTGGCTCTAGATTAGTGATCACATCATCATGATTATCTGGGTCATGAAGATCTTTTTTGTACAGTTCTTCCGTGTATTCTTGCCACCTCTTCTTAATATCTTCTGCTTCTGTTAGGTCCAGACCATTTCTGTCCTTTATCGAGCCCATCCTTGCATGAAATGTTCCCTTGGTATCTCTAATTTTCTTGAAGAGATCTCTAGTCTTTCCCATTCTGTTGTTTTCCTCTATTTCTTTGCATTGATCGCTGAAGTAACCAGCATTAACTACACATGCAGCCTCATCTTTGATAAGGAGTGCCTTATCAGAGACCTGAAGTCTGAAAGAAAAAAAAAATGTTTCCAAGATAATGTCTCTCTCCCAAAGCTCTATGGCTTACAGTTGGGATTTGATTACTATCATTACTCTTAAGAATTGATTACCCTCACTGCAAGCTATATCAGACAACTCTGGTTCATATAAACAGAGATGACACCATCTTCCATCGACTGATAGGATAAGAAACTAGTAGAATTCTCTGGGCATCTCAGAACCTGAAGGAGAGAATGCCCGTACCCAGCAGTGGCACCCACAAGGCAACACCAGCTTCTTCCACCAACAGTAATCAATAACCTAATGCCCCAGGGCGCTTCCATCAGAGAGGGACATCAAGGGCTTAAAAGCAGAACCAAAAGCTATAGGAAGAAAAGAGAGTGAAATGCAACTAAGAATACAGCCCCACAGAAACCCTGTTAACATACATTAGCCATGTTCATAGTCAGAAGAAGTTCTTTCAGGCTCCCATACCTTTTTAAAATGTCTAAAATTTCCTATCTTTAGGGACCCAGAAACTTATTCCTAATAACTAGATTTTATCATTATGGAAGTATCTCTTCCTGCTTATTATTATATGACAGCTTGGAAAACATGCTGGCACCACTGACTGAAGTTGTTTAAAATAAATCCTCCTCGAATGTTGAGTGGCCTATCTACATTATTTGCCAAATGACTCAAATCATCTGAAGGGACGGCTTTGATTTTTTTTTAAAAGGGTTGCCCTTTGACAACTTAACCTATTTTGTTGGGGATGTCACATTCAAAACTTACTTATCCTACAGTAATTATGCCTGTTTTCTTAAGTTCACATTATTACTTCTTGTTTGAAAGTTTTACAAAAAGGTCCAAACTGAAAAGCCCTTCAGTGGCTTTTCCTTCTTGGGATAAAATCCAAATTTCTTAACATGATCAGCAAAGCCAGTGATGATAGCAGTCGCAGCAGCAGCAACATCTAATATCTGTAACTGCAAGCACTGTTCTAAGTGTTTTCCATATATTAACTCATCTAATCCTCATGATTACTCCAGCAAGCATATGGCTTCAGTGCTGCACGCTGCAGATGGAACAATGAGGATGAATAAAGTGAAATAAATGGAACACAGGCTCTCTGGCTCCTTGGTCTGTGTTCTTACTCCTAAGCTTTACCTCTTCCCTACCTGAGCTGGACCCTCTACATTTCTGAAACTTTAGTGCATGCCAGGAGAAGGCAATGGCACCCTACTCCAGTACTCCTGCCTGGAAAATCCCATGGACGGAGGAGCCTGGTGGGCTGCAGTCCATGGGGTCGCTAAGAGTCGGACACGACTAAGCGACTTCCCTTTCACTTTTCACTTTCATGCAGTGGAGAAGGAAATGGCAACCCACTCCGGTGTTCTTGCCTGGAGAATCCCAGGGATGGGGGAGCCTGGTGGGCTGCCGTCTGTGGGGTTGCACGGAGTTGGACACGACTGGAGCGACTTAGCAGCAGCAGCAGCAGTACATGCCACACTTCCTGTCACCCATTATATCCCAGCTACATGGTTCTTCTTTCTGGGGCCCAAACATGCAATGTTTTCCTTCATGCCAGGCCTCTGCACGCATTCTTCCTTTGTCTAAAATGGTTTCCTACTGTAGAACACTCCCTCTTCATCCTGTACGTCTCTATTTAAATACCATCATAAGGATTTCCACCTGTGACCACCCCATTTAAAAGAGCCTTCTCCTTCTTCAGTTTCTACCACAGCACCATTATTTATTCCTTCCTAGCATTCACCACAATTTGAAATTTTACTTTAAAAAAAAAAATTTGTTCCCTGATTTACTGTTTGCCTTTATTACTAGAGGGCTTCCCAGGTGGCACTAAGGGTAAAGAACCCACCTGCCAATGCAGGTAGACATAAGAGACGCAAGTTCGATCCCCGGGTTGGGAAGATCCCTTGGTGCAGGGCACAGCAAGCCACTCCAGTATTCTCTCCTGGAGAATCCCATGGACAGAGGAGCCTGGAGCGCTACAGTCGTCCACAGGGTTGCAGAGAGTCAGACGCAACTGACGTGACTTGGCATGCACATACGTTTGTTACTAGACCAGCAGTCACACGTGACTGGGACCACTGTACCCTCCTCCATGCCTAGAATAACACCTGGCAAAAAGTGTGCACTCAATAAATAACTGCTTGCTGAATGAATAAATAAATGAATGCATGGTCTTTCAATATGTTTTAAAATGCATGTTTTCATTCTGAACATTGGCAGTAGCTTCTCAGCCACTCTCTGACTATACACACACAGATGGTTGGAAATAGATAGTCATGGAAGGGAGGTGGTTCACTGTCTGGTAGGGAAAGCGTTCGTTACAGAGGTAATAACTACCTAGTAAGGTTCCTGTAGAGAGGATACAAGTTTAGAATAAATATACATTTATAATATAGATATAATAATATATAAAATATGTAATATTCATTAGGAAATATAATATACGATGGGGCTTCCCTGGTGGCTCATATCATAAAGAACCTGCCTGGAATGCAGGAGGCCAGGGCTCGATCTCTGGGTCAGGAAGACCCTCTGGAGAAGGGAATGGCTACCTACTCCAGGCTTCTCGCCTGGAGAATACTATGGACAGAAGCTTGGTGGGCTACAGTCAATGGGGTCACAAAAAGTCAGACATGACTGAGTGACTAACACTTTTACTTTTCATGTTTTTCATAATTTACAATAGTAATATACTATATAACAAATTGTTGGCCAGTTGCTTAGGCATGTCCGACTCTCTGCAACCCCAAGGACTGCAGCATGCCAGGCTTCCCTGTCCTTCATCATCTCCCGGAGCTTGCTCAACCTTATATCCATAGTACAGAATACATACACATATATCATTCAGAATAATTTTCAACCTAAAAATAATTCTCCTTTATCAAAGTCAGTTGTCAACAAATCTCTCCTGGTTGTACCCAAAAAGCAGTTCAATCTGGAACCATCAGGAAGCTCTGTTAGAAAAAAGTCTCTACCCTCTGGGCAAGAAACTGCCTCCGTCACATGAAATCATTCGTCTTCATTCTACCTACTGAAACCATGTGGAATCCATGAAATACCAAAACACAAGTAACTGTTAAAGTACCCAGGATGGAGCAAAATGCCCTTCTTGGGAATAAGCAGTTCTGATTAAGATATGAATAGCACATTTTAAGTGATCACAAGTCCTTTGTTGAATAAAATGTCATAAAAATAAATTTTTTTAAGTTAGCAAAAAATTAACAGTATGCTCATGTACTAATGTACATGAATCACATCTCCTGGTTGATTCATAAAGTAATTACAGGCAGTCCCTAGATCTTTCACAAATGTTTCCATGAGGTCAATTCTAATTGTGAAATTTGTTCCATGGTTCCTTCCAGGGCAAAGTTTCTTTCCCCGATTCCCCATTAAAACATATTTTTGTTCAGTTCAGTGTTTTGAATCGTGGGTGAACATGCCCTCCAGAAGAAAACAGGCAGTGTCTGGAAATATTTTTAGTTGTCCTAACCGATAGTGTGGATAGGTCACTATTAGCATCTACAAGAAGCTCAGATACTACTAAATATCCTACAGTGCACAGGACAGGGCGATCTCGCACCCCTTTATGTCCCACACTATAAGACAAAGAACTATCCCCTCCAAAAGTTGATAGTTCCAAAGAAACTCAGCACAGTTATTCTCAGTGGGGGCCGTACTGCCCCCTTGTGGGAACTCTGGAAATTCCTGGTGTGCTTCTGTGTTACCATGGTTCTCACCATGTCCAGCAATCTATAGAAAACTACAGATTGAAGAATTATTCTACAATCCAAACAGCTCTAAATTTCATTCTTAATTCATGCAGAGGAAAAATTTATATACAGTTACCCAAGCCTTTAACTTAACTCTGTTTTACTACATGTAAATGAAATAAGTATCTTTGCCTGGCCTTAAATTATATTTTGTTTGCCAGGACTACAAATTACTTATTACCACGGAAATTAAGAGGAACAAATACTTTATTTTATAAGAAACTTTACAGACAATGCTTAACATTTTGGAAAACTGGGTCACTTGACAGAAATGCCCATTAGGGACCAGAACCAATTATATGTTTTCAGTTGTTATATGAAATTATTTTAGGAAAAAATACAAGCACTTCATACCATTAGTTCAGATTACTATGTAGGCCTGTCGTGTGCTCATCTTCAACTTGGAAATCCAAGAACTTACTTATTAAGCCACAAATTATTTGATTATATGACATTATATTCTTTCCTTTTTAAAAATATTTTCATTAGGATACTATGTATATACACACACATAATTATGTATGTGGATAGATAATATTACCTGTGAATTTCATTTCAGGATACCCAGGGAGTATTAGGAAATATTTGATATGAGTAGGAGGGCATTGGGTGTATTACAATTATAAACCATGTATCTTGCCCATCATAGCCTTTTGGGATCTTGATACTATTTCCAATATAATTACTAACTCATATAGTATGCCAAGATATTATTGATATTTTCACCCAGACAGTTCATAAAGATGCTTACTACAGAGTCCCAGTGACTAATATTGAGTAGTGGAATTCATTCTACTGCACTTTCAACATGGAATTCCCCATCTGCCTTTCAAATTACCTTTATACAGCTAACTACCTAAATTACAACCAAGTGCAGAAGATGGCCCTGGAAAATTCCCACAAAATGGGGACCAATTACCCATCCCAAGGAAGCCACCCTTTGCTGACTCCTCCTCCCACTACTGGAAGCATATTTCCAGTAAAGTTTGTATAAAATGAACGGCTATTTGGATTATCCCTAAGGTCTCTTCCAACAGTGAGAAGAAAAACTTTTTAAAAAAGAAAAAATCAGATGACAGATAGACAGGAGACAAGCAAAACAAAGGAATATACAATCTCTAGAAGAACGGACACGTGTATCTGGATAGCACAAATGTTCTATTGACTTTTTTTAAATTTCTAAAATGTCTCAATGAGTCCATACTGAGCAATTGCTCAGTAGTATTCAATTCTTTGTGGAATTGAATACTACTGGAATGCAGCTGCCAAGCTCCTCTGACCATAGGGATTCTCCAGGCAAGAACAGAATACTGCAGTGGGTTACTATGCCCTCCTCCAGGGGATCTTCCCAACCCAGGGATCAAACCCAGGTCGTCCGCATTGCAGGTGGATTCTTTACCATCTGAGTGACCAGGGATGCCCATACTGAACAATACATCATTAAATATTCTATATCATCAAGAAGCCCAGAACCATTCCCAGAAACCTAGCTTCTGTGAAGCATCTTGGATAAAAAGTGTTTTCGAATTAAATATATTCAAATAGAAATACACCTATACTATCAGATGGACTACATTTTTCAGTTATATTTTCAAATGATAAGTTGATTTCCTGTATTACATAATTTTATATAAAACCAAATTACCAATATGACAAATTCATACTGTCTTCTGAATACTTCTTAACTGTAAAATTTAAAGTTTAAATTCTGAGTGGTAGGAATACAATTTGTATTATAGGATATAATAACAAAAACCCTCTAGTTAGGCTACAAAGTATTTGTGTGTACACCTTAGCTTGGGGAAGAAGTGAGAGAACAACTCAAATTCTACTTCAAAATATATAAAATAATGTCAACCTAAAAAAGAGTCTATACCTAAATATAACCCTGCTGTTTTAAAACATATAATTCTAATTGGTTGAAACATTCAGAGATTTTTACAAATGAGTTTGTATGCTCACATTGACTAGATAAATGTGCCAAAGAAAAATTGCCTTTATCGTAATACATCTATTTGAGGTTTATTCCACTTGTTCTTTGTAACCCTAAGGAAACAATTTACCAAAATTATAGGGAAGTAAACTGTTGAAATTACAGCGTAAAAGTTTCTTTCCCTCTAAAATTACAGGTAAGAAAACTACAGTCTACAGAAATGAAAATCACTAGTTGTCTCCAGTTTTAAGCCCAATTTCAGTTTCCTGTAAATCTTTATAAAAGTCACACCTCGAAAACAAGAGAACCATAAACTACCAGTGATCTGTGACATTTCGTGGAACCACAAGAGATGAATACTTTCATCTCAACCAAAGAACTGTCAATCAACATCCTATACTTTGATAAATAAGAAAAAGGGTGGGAAGAGGGGAGGACAGCTAGAAATGCCAAGTGAAAAAGCCTCTATAAAACCATGCATCATTACCTAGCTATGTCCTTCACCCCTTATCTCATTTGCCATAGGCCTTAGTGGATTTCTGAAGTCACAGCTTTGTACCCTGGGCCAGAAGGAAGATAAAAAACAGATGGCATGGTGTATGAGTTGAATACCAACCCCCCAAATTCATGTCCATTGGGAACCTATGGGGCTTCCCAAGTGGTGCTAGTGGTAAAGAATCCATGTGCCAATGGAGGAGATATAAGAGATGCAGGTTGGATGCCTGGATTGGGAAGATCCCCCTGGAGGAGGGCATGGCAACCCATTTCAGTATTCTTGCCTGGAGAATTCCATGCGCAGAGGAACATGATGGGCTGCAGTCCATGGGGTCACAAAGAGTCAGACACGACTGAACCAACTTAACACGCACGCACGGGAACCTATGAATGTGACCTTATTTGGAAACAGGGTCTTTGCGGATGTAACCAGAATGAGGCGTCCTGGACGAGGGTGGGTCCTAAATTCAATGACTGGCACACGCACAGGGAAGATAGTCATGTGAACAAAGGCAGAGATTTGGAGCCATGCACTTACAAGCCAGGAACACCAAAAAGCTCAGAAAACCACCAGAAGCTCGGAAGAGGCAAGGAAGGGCTGTCCCCTGGAAATTTCAGGGAGAGCGTGGTCCTGCTGACACCCTGAATTCAAACTTCCAGTTTCCAGAACTCTGGGAAAGTATACTTGTATTGTTTCAAGACATCCAGTTAGTGGTAATCTGTTACAGCAGCCCAGGGAATTGAATTCACATGACCCCCCTGCCTACAGAATACACCTCTGGAGATGTTTCTGCAGGGCCACCGGGCAAATGTCCTGGTTCCAAATTTCCCAAATCTATTAAGTCTGAATCTTTGTGGATGGAGCCTAGGGATCTTGGTTGTAACAAACAGTTTCCTTGAGATGTTTCTATGGACTAGAGTTTAGGGACCCCTGGGCCCTGGAATGATCTAAGAGTCTTCACTTTCCTTGTGGTTCTCCCTGTCCCTCTGCTGTGATTATCATCTAACACAGTGTCAGAATCAAACAGTGTTGTGGGCCAGAGAGCCTCTGATTAAGTCACCTCAAGGATGTTTGGACCACATCTCCTCATCTATGCAGAGCATATGGAATTGGTCCTGTCTGGCAGCACCGTGAGAAAACATGAGATGACTGAAAAAGGCAAATAGCTGTGTAGCAATGTTAGTCATGGAGTCGTGTCCGACTCTGTGCAACCCCATGGACTGCAGTCTCCCAGGCTCCTCTGTCCGTGGGGTTCTCCAGGAAAGAATACTGGAGTGGGCTGCCATTTCCTTCTCCAGGGCATCTTTCCAACCCTGGGATCGAACGCTGGGTCTTCTGTGTTGCAGGCAGATTCTTTACCATCTGAGCCACCAGAGAAGCCTCATGAAAAGGGCAAATGAGTTCATGTAAATAAAGTGCCTTGTACAGAGTAAGCTCTCACCAATGCTGAGCTAATCTTTCTTACGTTAACAATTTATCTGAACTAAAGTTCTTCCTGGATCACATTTTTCACTTGGGAACAAACTGACCTGAGTCTCTAGAACTCTAGTATTACAACTGCAGAAGCATTAGCTGTCCTTGACAGCATGCTTCCAATAGGTCTTTGGCATAGCATCAGTTTTAGATGGGCCTTCTTATCCCTATTTTAGGGATGAGAAACAGAAGTTCCAAGAGGTTAAACAGCATGACAAAGATATTAGTGGCCTTAAACTGAAGCCTATTTGATTCCACAGCCTCTGTGCTCAGTCTTTATACCGTACAGCTGTGCCTGCCAATGATCTAGAACAAGAAAGAATACTAGAATGCTTCTTCTGGGCTTTCCCAGAAAATGAGTTAATCTTATAATGTAATCCATGTTAAATGTATTATTAACACATTAACTTGCACTAGTGTACCTGATTGTACTTTATTTGTATAGAAAACTTGAATAGCAAAAAAAGAAAAGAAAAAAGATGAAAGGAGGGAGGAATCGGAGAAAAATTACTGATTAATCCCTTGCTATTTAAGGCTCTGAAGGCCAGTAGCATCAACATCATGTGACAGCTAATTACAAAGGCCCCTTCCCAGAACTGTTGCATCAGAAAACTGCAGTTAATAAGATTCCCCAGGTGATTCAAATGCAATTGAGAAGCCCTGAGTTTATTGAACTCCGAGAGCAGATAGCTGAAGAGGGGGCCTTAATACAGCTAAATCTCTAATGGTACAGAATGGTGAAGTTCCAGTATGGTGGGCTAGTGGGGGAGGGGTGTCAAATGTGTACAAAGAAAGCTGACACTATGCAGCGAATGAAAAGCAGACAGGAAAATAAGTCCTAAGTAGGGCCTCTGTCGGAGTACCATCTGTGATTCAGGAAATGACTCCAAAAATAGGGTCAGAGCTAATGAGCAGAATTAGAACCAAGCATGGAGTAAGAAATAAGGGAAGAGTATATATGGATATCCTGGCACAGTGTTAGAAGTCATGATATATTTTGTGAATGAAGTCAGAATCAGTAAATAACAATGAGAGCTGAAGTTTATTGAATGACTGACTGCGCAAGGCAGTGAGCTAAATCTATTGCATAAGCCACCTCACTTACACCTCTCAACAACCTCACCAGGTTTTCAACAATTACAGAAGCTGAGGTTTTGGGTGTATTTTAATGACAGTGTCAGGCTGGCAAGGAGAGAACCTGGCTTTGGTTATGACATATGTCCACCCCTATCTGAGCTGATAGACTGATCGATGAAATTGCCTTGGGTGAAATAAAATCTGGACTAGTATGTGTCCAAATTGAAAAGCTCTAACGCAGTCAAATCAGGCTCTAAATTGCAAACAGGAACTGACAATACTCAAATATGTAAGTTTAATGTCAAACTGGGGAGAGAGGGACAGACGAGGAACATTGTTTAGGCTGTCAGAACATCTACAAAGAGCCTCCACCCAAATCTCTAGACCTATAGCTCCACTAGACGTGAAAAGATGTGTCCTCATCAGTTACAAGGACTGAACACTAGACAATGAAAGAAGGAACAGAGAAGCTCCTGGGAAACAGGGCTTCAGTCTCATGGAACATGACACCTGAGATAACCTCTCACCATGGAGAGGCATCTGCTGTGAAGGACCTCCACTCCAAAACTCTTCGGTGCTTCCAGGGTCTTTTTCTAAGCCTGACATAGCTGCTTCCCTGAGCATTCCTGTCTTATTATCATCCTTTCCGGGTAGTTCACGGTAGTGTTTCATTTAAATCCAGGATCTTTAAGAAACAGCTCTTCCAAAAAACTTACACCAACAGTCTCCCGGAGTTGTTTGGGTGCTAAATTGGATAATAGCACATTTTGAGTTCTTAGCTCTGTTTTATCATATGTGTATGACCGGGAGCTGACTGTGGCTCAGATCATGAACTCCTTATTGCCAAATTCAGACTTAAATTGAAGAAAGTAGGGAAAACCGCTAGACCATTCAGGTATGACCTAAATCAAATCCCTTATGATTATACAGTGGAAGTAAGGAATAGATTTAAGGGCCTAGATCTGATAGATAGAATGCCTAATGATCTAATGGAATGAGGTTCATGACACTGTACAGGAGACAGGGATCAAGACCATCCCCATGGAAAAGAAATGCAAAAAAGCAAAATGGCTGTCTGGGGAGGCCTTACAAATAGCTGTGAAAAGAAGAGAGGCGAAAAGCAAAGGAGAAAAGGAAAGATATAAGCACCTGAATGCAGAGTTCCAAAGAATAGCAAGAAGAGATAAGAAAGCCTTCTTCAGTGATCAATGCAAAGAAATAGAGGAAAACAACAGAATGGGAAAGACTAGAGATCTCTTCAAGAAAATTAGAGATACCAAGGGAACATTTCATGCAAGGATGGGCT
>SJYT01073198.1:86814-112635 GCA_006410635.1 Cephalophus harveyi | reverse complement strand
TGGGAGGGATTGGGGGCAGGAGGAGAAGGGGACGACCGAGGATGAGATGGCTGGATGGCATCACGGACTCGATGGACTTGAGTCTGAGTGAACTCCGGGAGTTGGTGATGGACAGGGAGGCCTGGAGTGCTGCGATTCATGGGGTCGCCAAGAGTCGGACACGACTGAGCAACTGAACTGAACAGTTTACTTATATATATGTATAACATATATATATATATAAGTACATATATACTTACATATACTCATATACTTATGTACATATATACTTATATATATGTATAACATCAGAGAAGGCAATGGCACCCCACTCCAGTACTCTTGCCTGGAAAATTCCATGGATGGAGGAGCCTGGTAGGCTGCAGTCCATAGAGTCGCTAAGAGTCGGATACGACCGAGCGACTTCACTTTCACTTTTCACTTTGATGCATTGGAAAAGGAAATGGCAACCCACTCCAGTGTTCTTGCCTGGAGAATCCCAGGGACAGGAGAGCCTGGTGAGCTGCCATCTATGGGGTCGTACAGAGTCGGACACGACTGAAGTGACTTAGCATAGCATATGTATAACATACAGACAGCATTTAACCATCTCATTTCCACTTGTCCCATTGTTCCAATTTACAAATTTCTAGTTTTCCTCATTTCACTCGTCACTTCTGATGTTTAAGGTGGATTTAAGGAGAGCTGGAATGGCAAATAAGAGACAGAAGGATTTAATCTCAGTTTTGTCAATAACAAGCTTCATGTCATTGGCAAATCACATTATTTCTGAACTTCTAGATTCTTGCTTAATTGTGTATCATTAAAGTTTTGTTCAGGAAAGGGGATGAACAAGGATATCTCCTAAAATCCTTTCTAGGCATTAGGTTCTATAATATGTTCATACCAGAACTAATGTAAAAAAGCTGTACAATTTTTCAAACCTTTCATTGTTACACATTTGCTAGCACTCTTACTTAACACTGTACACTCACATTCTTTTGTTAAACTGTGTACACAGAGAGTATCCCTCATTTACAAAGCCTTAGGGAAGGAAGTAGCATCATCCTGATTTCATACAAGTAGAAAGAAAAGCTCAGAGAGGTAAAGCAATTTGTTTACAATCACACAGCCATAGGTATAGGAAAAGTCAGAGGTCAACCTCAGGTCTGTAGCTCCAAAGCCCATTATTTTTATTATCATGATAGTTTCAGGTCATTTCTTTCTAAGACTGAACTAAAATCTCTGAGATTACTCTTCTTACTCTCCAAAATCAGTTTCATTTTTTGGCTTCAACCGCATGATTGAATCTATGTGATATGACTGAATTCTAATCCAAATAAATGTTTGCAAAGTTACCTTTCAGTAAATCTAGTTCAATATCATAACAGTGATCAAAAAAAGCAAAGTAAACTCTCCCAGAGGTTGCCATCCTATAAAAAGAAAGCTCCACTGACTAGTTACAATACCATATATGTCCAAATCTTCCCACTAGCCTTTAAAAAAAATGTAGCTGAGAGATTTGGAATTCGTTATTTTCCCAAGTGGAAACAAGCTCCTTAGAATCTTTAAAGTATCAAAAATGTATTTTGAAGAAAGAAAAACAAACCACAGTGATTCTTAAAGATGGACTTTAGTTATTTAAGAGCAGTATATACAAACAATTGTATCCTTACTTAAAAAAAATCACATTGTAGGAATTCAAAAGTTCTATTCAACTTAAAAAAATCAAGCCAAATGTGCAGTATGGACTTTATAAATCTGAAAAGTAAAAGGGCACATAAACATTGCCTCAAAACAGAGTGTTCTCATGAATGTAACTCAACTATAAAAAAGAAATAAGAACTTTCCACACGTTTCTGCAATAGTTTTATGTTTGGCTGTTTTTAAAAATTTCTGTTTTTAATATAGAAAATAGATTTTGTCAATGCCATTCACATGCTTTTTATTTTTTAATAGAAAAGGTTAGAGATCATTTATCTGATATAGAAAGTTTATGCATAATCACAAACTAAAACAGTCACACGGAAAATTAGCAACTTTTTTGACCTGCCACGGTCACTCTTTGGAAGTCATCCTATATATAAATAAAAGACATATGAGGAAATGTGTACAAGAATGTTAGCTGCAATGTGGCTTATGCTTACATAAAATGAAACAAGTAACTATCAATATTAATGAGCTTAAGACATGGATACAATGGAATAATATGTGGCTGTTAGACTGATACGAAACTCTAGAAAGGAAGTAGCTACCGTTGAGGAAAGAAAACAGGTTGCTAAGGAGTATTATGGGATGAGTCTCCTTCAGTTAGGAAAGCAAACAATAAGCCTAAACTCCAAATGAACACAGAGGCTCTCTATACAAAAGTGTGCATAAAAATACAGAAAAGCTAACACTGGCTACCTGCTGGCAGGCAGGTGGGGAAAACTGGAAGGAGAAGATCAAGCTTTGTACATCTTTTCATTGTCTGACAACCAGCAGGCATTACCATCAGCAATTAAAACAACCGGGAGCATAGTCGTGGTCCAAGAAAAGCTTTAAATCAGCAAATTTGAAATATCAAAAAGTGTCTCCACATTTTAACATGGCAATAGAGCTGCAGAACCTCACAAAAGAAACTTTTAAAAAATCGCCCTTATATCAAGAAGCCCAGTGAGTCCAAGGCCTGTCTCATTCTGTGAAGACATCCTTGGTAATGCCCTGCAGAGACCAGATAAACCGGGGATTTCAAGGCAGGATGCTTCAGACCCTGCCTCCACACTTGAGGAATTTGTCTTGCCTTGATAACACACCAGAAAGATCACAGAAAACAAAAGGCATTGCCACTTATCTCTTGCTTCACTCTTCTCTCTCTGTCTAATAGTGGCTGGATTTTCTCTTTTTTTAGCTCTGCAGACAAAAGAAAGGATCACATATGTTTGATCTTTCCTTGATTCTTTTTCGCAGTCATAGACCCTATGACATTAATTTTTCCTAACCTAGGAAAAATATAAATGACTGCCCTTAGGAGCAGTTTTCTATACTGGCGGCTTCAAATAAACATATCACAGAGTTTCAAAACACCTTTTACAAAGGCAACATGTTGTCAAGTAGGGTATCAAAATGTACAGTGTTGAATTTTCTCTTTCCCCTCTTGCTTGTTTATCCAAGTACAATCTAATACAATATCTGAGCAGAGAAACCCCTGAAAGAGGCCACATGATTACATGTGAACTCTTTTTCATCTACAGTACAACTTCATTTTGGCATCCACCCTTGGTTACAGGGACGGACCAAAATAAGTGCATTTCTCCTCAGTGTTAAATCACAAATGTTGTCATCACCAAAACCACTTCACTTCCAGTCCCCTGGGGGCTTTTATAGGAGAGAGGTCATGACTGAATGTAATGGCCTTTTCCAGGAAGGCTGAATGGCACTTGCCAAGGGAATATTGATTCAAAAACCCTACAGTCCATTAGGTACGATGCAGAATCTATCCCTCTGAGGTAGGTCAGACCACACTACCACGCTCATTTCTTTTCACTCTAAAATTGTTGAAAGGCATGGTATATTTTGGACACGCCATAACAGACTTGACTTTTCTCTTGAAAATATATAATGTATATGAATAAGCTAGAGTTTTAAAATTTATTTCTAAAAAGGACCTCAGTCTGCAGCAGGCCATGTTTTATATAATAATAAGCAGGCCAGGATTTATATAATTATGTTCCAGAAGGGCAGAGTTATCAAAGACAGCAAATAACCAATTAGCAAGTATTGAAGTTTCTTCTAACAGCTGATTCTTTTCTTATAATAATTGTATTTAGTTCTTTATTGGGGGAGAGAGGACTGAGTAGTAAGACATTTCCTTTATTCTATCTCCTCACACGTATATATTTTTTGCTATTTTTAATTTTCCATTCTTTCTCTCAGTTTTCTTTTCTCAGCCAAATGTGAGTCTGGAGTTTCCTCACAGGTGCTTCAGGAACTTCCCTCAGACTGACATCAATGTTTAAAGAGTTCTCCGTGCAAAGTGCACCCTTGGTTTCTCTTTTGGTTTAAATACTAAAGAGAACACCACACTTCGGCTTTTTAAACGCATTCCTCAAAAATCAGTATTTATTGGAAAACTATAATAATACATGTATTCAATGTTACACTTTCCAAACACGTGAATTCTCATATTAAGAACATTTACACTTGAATTCCTCATTTATATGTGGAAGCTAACATATAACAAAGTAGAAACAAAAGCACAGATATAGACATCAAACTAGAGGACACCAGTGGCGAGAGTGAAGGGAGAGAGGCAAGAAAGCGGTGGGAGGTTAAGAGACACGAACTACTATGTATAAAAGCTCCCAGAATGTTCGGTACAGCGGGGCGAATACAGCCAGCAGTTTATAATCATTTTAAATAGAGCACAGTCTCTAAAAACAATGAATCACTGTGCTGTACACCTAAAACTAATATAATATTATAGTGAATCAATTTTACTTCAATGAAAAAAGAAAGTTGTGTGTTTGAGAATGTATTTTAAAACTCAGCTAAAGGCCATTTCAAACTACTAGTTGTACAATTGCTAAATATTATACTCCTGCTGCCATCTTGTGGTCATTTTTGGAATCTTCTTGTTGGCTCTCTCTTCCTCCCTTCTTTGCCTCTCCTCACTCCACCTCCCTTTCCCCCTACCTTTTGGACAGGACCTACATCCAAACCTTAATGAGTTCCTTTCTTAAGTGGTAGGCAGACAACCTGCACTGTATTCTGAAATGAGAATTGATTGTTGTTAGCTCCTCCTCCTGCATAAAAGGAAGGCTTACTGCTGAAGAATTGATGCTTTTGAACTGTGGTGCTGGAGAAGACTCTCGAGACTCCCTTGGACTGCAAGGAGATCAAACCAGTCAATTCCAAAGGAAATCAACCCTAAATATTCATTAGAAAGACTGATGCTAAAGCTAAAGCTCCAATATGTTGGCTATTTAATGTGAAGAACTGACTCATTAGAAAAGATCCTGATGCTGGGAAAGATGGAGGGCAGGAGGAGAAAGGGACAACAGAGGATGAGATGGTTGGGTGGCATAACCAATAGACGTGAGTTTGAACAAACTCTGGGAGATAGTGAAGGACAGGGAAGCCTGGCATGCTGGAGTCCATGGAGTTGCAAAAAGTCAGACACGACTTTGCTACTGAAGAAAAACAACCTCCTACTTGTAATATATTCCTGCCTTTCTCCTTACACTTTTCTCATTTTTCTGCAAAACTATTCTTTAAATAATAATACATTTAAAAATATTTATCTTTTAGATTCATCTAGTTTCTTACAAGTCAAGGGAACACACACTACAGGAAAATACATGTGCATTTTATGAAAGACTTTCCCTTCCAAACTTTTTCCAAATTGTATTTTTACAGAGAAAGGAAAAGACCTTGAATTTCTGGCTGCAGGATGCCACACGACTGCCCGTCAAAGCCATAGACATTGACTCATAGGATCCGTGGAGGAGCCCTGAGGACACTCTCTGGGAAGACAGAGCTGCCCATGGACCGTAAGCTGGACGGAGACTGGAGGCCAGGCTTCCTGTATCATTCCCAGCTGTCCCGTTCATCTATGGCTGTGGCATGGCAAAGGAATTCATAAACCTGGGGTAAATCAGACACTTCCCTGCAGATACAGTGAAGTGAGTAATTCTTAACCAGACTGATTTATCATTAGAGCGAGAATATATCTTATAAAACTCACTATTTCCATGCAAATCTATGTCCTCACTCCAATTCCTGTGGAGAAATTGAAAGCCATCCAAGGAGTCACCCAAAGACAGGTCCAGCGAGAACTCAATTAGCCAAAATTTTCCACAACATAGACAGGGTGAGCATGAAAACAACCTGTTTCATTCCCTGTTGAAAATGACTTTAAAATAAACTTTCCCTCTTCTGTGTTATTCATAGCTATGTTATTTACAATCTATATTTTTCTACGTTTTCCTTTAAAATCTATGAACCTTTAAAATGAAGCTTTCTAAGCAACAGAAGCCACATGGCATAGTTTTAATATGATTGCTACATCTTTTCCCTCAATACATTCAAATTCTTTATTAATATAAAACAAGTTAACTTGTGTGCCACCTAGAAGCAGCCCCAGTGCCATCAGTATATGAACATCACCCTTTGGGAAACAGGGCTCTGATGTGCACGTGCTGATTAGAGTGTAATAAACCTAACAACAGTTATTTATACATAAGTAGCTTTTAGTGTTGCGGCAACCAGATGTTGATATTTTAGACCCACAGTTCAGATCACAAGTTTTCAAACATTGCTTCTGCAGTGACTCACGAGATGAATGATGTTCCCACGTGCACCACACTCTTGTGAAAAGACAAGACTGTGGGTTCTGTGCTATTTCCTGCCATATATTTGTCATCCTCCCAGCCTGGGAAGCCAATTGGAATGCAGGTCAAAAACCATCCCTTGAGAGGTGCCTGTGAATGCACAGGCTTGTTTTCTAAGAAGCAAATAATTCACGAAGTTTGATTTTTAACCTGCTATTTACTCATTATAACCTCACAACTAATCAAACACATACCACCGTGTGCCATGACATTACAGCTACAATCTGCCGGAATAAGACCTGGAATATTGCCCTGCATAGTTTAGCGTGAACTTGCTCTGTGAGAGGAGATTGAATTGGATATGAATTGGTTTGATCCTCTAGATGGTTTCTGGGTGAATTTTTGTTTGTTTGTTTTTAATACCTTCTAGGTATACGCTGTTTTTACCCCGCCTCTGAAATTTAGCATGTGGGAAGAGAAATGCATGGTAAGCTGAAGGTTTTATAGGGTTGGAATTTTTACTATAAACAGACCTGGTTTCTACCCTGGGGTTTACAACCTAAGATATAAAAGAATTTTCTATTTTGAGAATTTTTAGCATATGTAGTTGACGTTCCTCGATGGTCATGTGAGACATGAAATTAACATTACCCATGCCGTGAGGGCAATGAGAGGCATCAAGAAAAATACTAACATTTACTCAAAGGCTTTGGATTTGCTCACCAGGCAATATCAGTATCATACAGTTGAACAAATAGGCCTACGAGTATTTTTAAGAGGCAAACATGCAAGTACTTTTAAGATTCCCTGTAAGGTTTGTCAGCAGTATTTTTGCAGTATTTGAAGTCAGAATGCTCAAATAAAGACTTCTGAGAATTGAAAACACATTTTGAAGCACTCTCTAAACTGATTTAGAAAGGAGGAGCAGTACAGCATAATTTAAGAACTGTACTTGCATAATCTTTATCACAAGTGAAAAAAAAAATTCAGACTAAGTCCTAACAGGGTAATTACAGCAGATGTCTTACTGGATTTGTCTTATTAAGGCAAATTCACTTATTAAATAAACACTCAGATGAAATCAGCATGTTATCCCCTTACACCCCAAAGTGCTATCAGTGCGTTCATCCACATAATAAAATCAATCCAAATCAACTCCAAGGATCAAGATATTAACTGTTCAGGACTAATTTCCAAGAATATGTCAAATCAGCATGCACTAAAAAAAGGTTAACCGCGCAGCCAACATTAGTGGACAGGATAAATTACAGAAAGTATTTTACAACTTTCTAGCCAATACGATATTGTAAAGTAAAATAAAGTAAAAATAAAATTAAAAAATAAAATAAAATAAAATAAACTTGGTTTCAGGACTAATTTCCAAGAATATGTCAAATCAGCATGCACTAAAAAAAGGTTAACCGCGCAGCCAACATTAGTGGACAGGATAAATTACAGAAAGTATTTTACAACTTTCTAGCCAATACGATATTGTAAAGTAAAATAAAGTAAAAATAAAATTTAAAAAAATAATAAAATAAAATAAACTTGGTATTGACTGAACGTAAAACTACACTTTTTTCTAAGATAGCATGAGTTTCTACTACAACCCCACATTTAAAAAAAAAAAAGTACGGAAATGTTAAAAAAAATAAAAGCAACATAATGTACACTGAAGTTTCTAATCCACCAACAATGTTTCAGGAGCAGTGCAGAGTAAGTTTAGGAGTTTAAAAAAATGAGTCTGCTGTTCATAATGACAATAAAGGAGATTAGTTCTGTAAGCTTTTACATAATAAAAACAAACCTATTTCAAAGATACACATTCTTTGGAAATATCCAGTTTTCATTAAGAAATACTTTAAAGCATCATATATTTTCAACATGAGGAATTACTTTTTAAACTTTAGGAAATGCAAATTGTACAATATCTGAAATAACTTAAGACATGAAAGATTTTGAAAGGTTAGAATGCTATTCTGAGCAAGACCTCTGTTCTACATTTGTGGTTGTATGAGTTTTGCAAATAACATTGATAGATCTGGCAGGAGTTCCAGATGTCAAGCTAAAAGAGAGGAACCAGGGACCCCAAAGAGAGATGCACAACATGAACAGATCCAACAAAGAAAAATAGGTAGAGATCATCACTGGGTAAAAGGTGGAATCAACAAGAAGCAAGAGAGACTGATTCTAGTACCCTGTTCTGGGAGACAACACTGGACTACGTGTCTAATATCAGACACAAGCATTTGACATGCTGCAAGATGCTGTCATTTATTTTACGATAACAGCCCAAGAAGTAAATCATTCTTTCTCCAGGAAACTGATTTGGCCGAACCCGAAGAGTTTACTGTAAGAAGTGTAAAGTCATAAACTGAATAAATTGGCAATCTGTGTGTATGTGTATAGATATACATATATGGACATGCACATATACATACACATATAGTCTCACACACACACACACACACGCATCCTTTTCTCTTCAGGGATCCAACAGCACATGACACTAACAAAGCGGAGTTCCAGGTCAGTTGACTAATTCCAAACTTCTGAGCTTTCACTTTTGTGAAACAGGATACACTACCCCTGGTTTATCTCAGAGCTCACAGTAACTTCCAAGAGCTACAAGAATTCAAGATAACATAGGGTCCTGAACTCTGATAAGCAAATTCTCAGTGGAAAATGAAAATAAGTATTCCTACTCTGAGCAGCTATGAAATCACCTGAAAATCCTATCCAAAAAAAGGGTTTTAATGCACTCTTAGCAGCTCCTACACAGAGTGGGGAGAGGGCACTGGGAAATGAACAGTCAGTAATGAGTAAAAACATATGACATCTTTTGTATTCAGGTCTTTTAGAAATACTATCATGAGGGTCAGTCAAATCTCCTATGAACATACAATTAAATTGAAACTGGCAACCTATACACAAATCAATGATCCAGACAGAACAAGAACCCTTGCTATATTACAAATACACCTGGAAAATGAACATCATCCCAGAACCCAAATCAACCCCAAAGCAAAGTGGATATGTCTTAAAATATAAGTATAAGCGATGATAACTCAGAACTATCAATTCACTAACTCTGGTACTGATGCAAAATTGAGAAACCTACATTGTTCTCCTTGTCCCATTTCTGAGATCCTTTAAAAGACACTTCAGGAGTGATTTGCTCAGTTTTCTCATCATTAAAACCAGGGTACTATCTGCCTTCTGTATTGCTTTGACTGAAAGTACAAGTGAGGTGCTTGTTCACAGAACCTGTCCTCTTCAAACTACTCTTGGCAAGCACAAGGATCAAGCCTGCCTAAACAGCCTGCCGTCTTCTCCGCGGATCTTCCCCCTTTCAACNAGGGTACTATCTGCCTTCTGTATTGCTTTGACTGAAAGTACAAGTGAGGTGCTTGTTCACAGAACCTGTCCTCTTCAAACTACTCTTGGCAAGCACAAGGATCAAGCCTGCCTAAACAGCCTGCCGTCTTCTCCGCGGCTCTTCCCCCTTTCAACTCTCATCATAAATACCACTCATCAGAGTCAACTAGATGAATGTCCTTTCTCAGAAGGTCCTGTTAAAACATCACTAAGTGATAACTGGTCAACAGATTGCTATGTGGTCAGGTAGTAATAAATTCCTTTGGATGGAAGGATTGGTAGGGATGATGGGATTAGCAGGAGGAATCTGTAAGGCAAAAGGCAAAGGATATAGAGGATGAAATACAAAGGCAGCCACAGAGATTCTTTTCACATCCTTCCTTAACCTGCACTGCTCATCAGTTCCACCTATGATGTGAAGGAGGAATGACTGGGAAATGCCAATTCCAAGAGAAGGACCTGAGGAAATTCTAGCCAGCTCAGCACATTCAAGGTGTGTGTGCTGAATATGCCTATCGAGGCATATTTGCTTAAGCTCACTGGTCACTTTTTCATAAGGTCAGTTTTGTGCTGGCTATAAGGTAAAACAAAACAAACAAAAATACCACAACAACAATGCATTCTAATTTAGGGCATGTTCTTTTCTTCCTATTCAGAAGGATTCACTAGTTAATAAGATGGAACTATCCTGATTTCAAGGCTATAGAGTACAGCAGCTGAGAACTAGGGCTCTAAAAATTGGGGTTTTGAAACATATCTGGCATTTCCTGGCTGTGAGATCTTAGGTAAGTGACTTCTTTGAGCCTCAGATTCCTCACATGAAAAGTACATATGTGATTTAGGATCACTGGGAAAGGAACAATGAGCTGATGAAAGTAAAGAGCTTAGCATCGTGTTAAAATCAGTAGGGTTAGCCATATTTAACATTCTTACCGATGTGATTTTAAAGCATTGTGTATTTTTATTGGAACAATTAATAAGGTGGGCCCAGAATTCAGTGGGTGTACCCGCTCATTTCATTGAAGCTACTTATATCAAAATTAGGCCAGATCCCTTGATTTAGTCTGAAGGTTAAATCAACTGAAATGAATCAGAGACGCAAAAGGCTACGAGTTTTCTGGGGCATCCATTCCAAAGCACCCATGTCCCAGTGGAAGAAGGTACAAGTTCCAAAGGATGAATTTACATTATCAAGAATCAAGGGATCTGTGACAGGAATAGCTCAATACCTTTGCATTATAATACATTATTCCTGTAACAGAGTGATATTGATTCCAGCTTTTGCTTAAGCTAATTTAAAAAAAAACAATTGTATGCAGTCCTCTGAGCTAACTGGGTGGTCAAAATAAGGAATTTAGCTGTGATTAAAAAAACAGGGAAGAATCAGGATATTGGGTAATTCTTGATGCAGAGTATATGCATGCAGGGAATTGAAGCTCATAGAAAAGTACGTGAAAGACTCAGTTATTTGGTAGAAAGTTATATATGAATGTAAAATATCATCATCATCATCCAAAACAGCCTACGGTTTTCAATGATTATCATTTGATCTCTACTGGGCATTTCGAAGGGGTCTGCAAATGAGGACTGTAATAAGTCGGATGTTTTCTTTTTAAACATGATCATCATACTGTACACTTGATACTTATGCTGAGAGCTCAGATCTTCCCTTTCTCTAGTATAATTTTCATCTAAAGCATTCCTCAGATACTTAGATCATTCTTAATGGAGTTTGTGCATTATACCCTCTGCGGACGCATGGAAATCTGGCTAATTGGACTGACTTGATTACAACAGTCGTTGAATTCTCCCATTTCCTTCCACTGCAATAAATGCTCAAGATATTTTTACCAGCGATTATGTAAATAGTTCAGATTGCAATCATTTTCCGAAACAGTGGTGATAGGCAAAAGCGCTTTTGTCATTCCGCCCACCAAACAGAATTCCTATACTTTCAAAATATATTTATTTTCTTGTTAGTATAAAAACTGGTGGTGTCCTAGTAAAGTTTCAAACAAACCCATAGCATGAACCCATTTAGCTCTCACTAAATCCTATAGCCACTGCAATTGAACATTAGCTTTGTGATAAAGCAGTCTCTTTCAGTCCCAGTAAATGCATCAGGATGGCACAACTTTTAACAGGATGCAGGAGCTGATGGGATGTCTCTTTCCCAAATCCAAATATCTGAAAATTAGCAAATGCACTTTTATTTTGAAAGCACTGTGTTTGCTGTTAAATGCTGTTTTCTAGAAATACTTTTTTTAATGGGTTCTTTTCTTGGCCAAAATAAGGTGCCTCACCAGTAAGTCAGTACTGTCTCTTTAAATGCTAGGTTAAGTACCTAATTCCAGAGGTTACTATTCCCGTGTTCTACCTGTCAAAATTCTTTAAACTCTAAAGAGTCAGCTTCCTGAAAATACACGCCAAGCTTCCACTTGAAAGTGTAAAAGTACATGCTGAGTGGGAAAAAGTTTACACTCAGTCCCAGGGTAAATCCGCGCAAAGACTAAGTAGGAAAGCACTTCAGCTAGTTTCTGCGGACACAAATATGCGCTCGACCAATCTCTACTGCGCATGATCCACTCTTTTGATGAATGTTCCTACCCCTAACCAGAAAGCTGCGTGGGCCGAAAGGTGCCATGTGGACAGTGTCATTTCGTAAGTGTAGTATTGCTCAGGAAACCTGAAGGCTGCCCCTTGAGACGTTGGTTCAGCGTGGGCCTGCAGTTCCCAAGGTGAAATCCTTTCTGCCTGACCCAACCTACTCCCAGCTCCTGGTCTTCTTTTGATAGCTCTCAACTCCTGCACAGTCTTCATTGATCCCCTCCCCCATCCCACATACACTGGAATCAGTACACAATTGAAACAGACAAGGAAAGAGTGCAGGGGAAGAGCGGGGGGACATCGAGAGTCCTGCAAGTGGCCTGGATGGACGGACAAGAAGACGTGCTCTTTAGAAGCACTGGCCTCAAAGTCAGCTTAGCGGGAGGGATTAATTTAGGGGTCCCCTGAGGGCCCCAAACTCAGACAACCAAGTGATCTAACAAGAAGGAAGGGGTAAGAGGTAGGCGGGCATGAAGGCACGCCTAATGGAATATTCAATATCCTGCGAGATGCACTTTCGGCCGCGCACTTCCAGAGACTAAAAGCCAGTAATGGGCTTTGGAGTCTGCGCTTCCTCTCCCTAATGTCCAGAGGCGCTTTAATGCTGCAGCCAATCGATCAGCCTTCTCCGGTGAAGGCAGCGAGCGGAGTACGCCTAATGGAATATTCAATATCCTGCGAGATGCACTTTCGGCCGCGCACTTCCAGAGACTAAAAGCCAGTAATGGGCTTTGGAGTCTGCGCTTCCTCTCCCTAATGTCCAGAGGCGCTTTAATGCTGCAGCCAATCGATCAGCCTTCTCCGGTGAAGGCAGCGAGCGGAGAGCAAATACTTGCTACTTATGGCCAAAATCGCCGGGCCTCCTCTGCGCACCACGAAAGAGCCACACTCAACTTTGAACTGGCAGGACTTGGCTCTCAGCGTGGCGGGAAGAGGGAAGGAAGGAGCCCGGAGGCGCCCCGAGAAGCAGCTCCCCTCCCTCTTCATCCCAACTTTTCCGCGGACAGACTCCGAAGACAAACAAGAGGGGGCGGTAGTATCGACTCTAGGACGGGGCTGAGCAGTAGCCCCGAACCTGCTTCAGGTGCAAGGTCACCGAGCCACCTCCAAGCCCTATGCAGCCCAAGACGTGGACACTTCTGGAAGGGACACACACCGAGCAAACCAACATCCAAGAAGTGGTGTTTCTTTACAATTTCCTGCTGACGTCACTTGCTGCCTGGAGAGTGACCCTCGCAGGCTGATCCCTGCAGTGGAGACGCACCCCAGTCCCGCCTCCCTCCCCTCACCCGCTCCGCGCCTTCCCAGCCGGGCTCGGGCTCTGGGCAAGTTCAGTTCCTAAACCGAACGCGGTCGCCCTGTGCAGCTCCCCCTTGCCGCTCCCGGGAGGCTCCAGCGGCGCACTGAGCATGCCCTGTGGCCTGGGTCTGGGGGTCACCTCCAGGAAGCTCCCCAGGCCCCGGGATGGGCCGGGTCCTGTCCCGGGAGGTCGTCTCCCCAGGGGTGCGCGAAGGGAAGACCGCGCGACTTCGGCGGGGTGCGCAGCGGCCAAGTTAGCGGGCGCGACCAAACTTTCCACGCTCCTTCTCCCCACCCCCACGCCACAGGGGCGCGTTTCCCCGAGGAGCTAGCCTTTCCCAGCCCGGCGGAGCCCAGCGCAGCACGTGATGGGCAGAAATAAAAATAAACACTCCCCATTCCCGGCCCGCCGGGGCCACCCCCACTCCGCGCGCTGAGCAGAGCCAGGGGCGCCGGGCACCGAGCCCCCGCCGCCGCGGCCCGGAGCCCCCCGTCCCCAGCCGCCGCCCGGCCCGCCCGGCCGCCCCGAGTGGCGGCCCCGCTCCGGCCCGCCGCGCCCGCGCCCGGGCGGCGCCTACCTTTCGGATTTGGTGAACTTCCGGAATGCCTGTCGGAGGTCGTGGAAGGACCTGTAGGTCTGCGGCTCGGCCGAGATGCCCTGTGCCCGGGTGGTCCGGGGGCCGATGTGGGTCGAGGGCACGGGCAGCACTGACTGGCATTTATGGAGTTTCCTCTTCAGCTCCTGGATTTCTTCCTCCTTCTCTGACAGCCGCTTCTCCAGCTCTTTGATCCTCTCCTCCTTGAGCATGAGAATCTTGGCAAAGTCTTCCTCCAGCTCGCTCATGTTTTTCCCTGAAACCCTCCTGGAAACTTTTTCTCGGGCGACGGCGGCTGGGACGACAGCCGGGCGAGGCGAGAGCGGACAGGGCGAGTGAATGGGCGCTAAGTACTGGAGCGCAGCGGTGCTGCCCCTAATGCGGCGCGAGGAGCCGCGTTCTTCGATCCACTTCTGCTGAATGGACTAAAAGCATCGAGGGGAGGATGAGAAGTCTAAAAGCGCTGGAGAGGAGAGGCAGAGTGCTAATCCCCAGCCTCTCCGGGGAATAGGTGATTATCTTTCATTGAGAAACCAATTAGAGCTGCCCTTCCTCCCCTGAGACCCCCTCCCCCGTCCCCCTTTCCCAATCACTTCGTGAGAACACGGCGTGCGCGCCACCCCACCGAGAGCCTGGTTTCTAGTTGGGAGGGTTGGACCAGTGAGCCTGGTCTCACCCCATCACACAATAATCACTCTTGCACGCTATATGGTACCAAAGGAAAGGGCTGGGGTGGGGTGGGGTGAGGGGGGAGCTTTATGCCACTTGATCCTTGAAATAGCAACAATTACCATGTGATCTGGTAGATGACGCAGCGCTTGTAACTGGAGCCTAAAGACTTTGTGGGGTGTGTGCGTGTGAGTGTGTGTGTGTGTGAGAGAGAGAGACATTTCATAAATATTAAACTGCCTTTAGACAATACCGTGCGTGAATTCATCTTGTTTTCACCTTTTACTTCTCTTCTGCCCTGTTTGGTAAGGGTGTACGTGTGTGTTTGTTCCTTAGTATGAAGTCTTGTGGTTGCGACCCCAAGTAATAAGAATAACAGGGCCCTCGCGGTACCAGGTCTTTTCACCATAAGCTTTCAGTGGAAATAGTAAACTGAAATTGTTGGTGGGTAAATTGGATGAACATGTGTATGATAATGAGCCAAATGTTTACCAAAAAGGAAAAGGCCATGCATCCACTGGAGAGTTTGGTTTCTATTTCATCTGCTAGTGTTAAAATTTGTATACTGAACACCCAAATTATATCACACCACTCTGGTTGTGAAGTGGGGGCCACCAGTGCTGAATTGCGGGCTCACCCCAACAACTCCGGTTTTAGGGGAAAATAGCTTCTGCCAGCTGTATTTCTCCCTCACCTTTGCACCCATCACCACACTCAGTGCTAAAGGGAAGTTTATACTCATTTGGACCAAGAGTGTTTGCTAATTCCTATACTTTATATATATATATATATATATATATATCACAGGGAGTATTGTTCACAAATCGCTGCTAAAATGTTTGGATGTGTGGGAGGAACATTTCTTCAGGTAGAGATCCACAAATCTATTTTTTAAAGAAATAAAAAGATGCAAACTAAAATACCAGAGAGTTTTTGTAGAAATAGTAATTTTCCTTAAAAAAAAAATATCATCATATGATCCACTGGATGCTTATTTTTATAAAAATCTTTCTACCTTGTCTGAAACACCTTGGTAAAGGAAAGGCAGGCATATACTTTTGCTTATAAATCAACCCTAAAATATATTTTATTCTCAAGATTTCTTTATTTACTGTTCTACTAATCCAATTATTTAAAATTGAAAACATTTTAAGCCACATCTGATTTTTAAAATCACACTAGATAATACAGATTGGCTTCATCTACTTATATTTGAGAAAGGGTTCTCCATCTTGTTGATAGTTACTGTTCTATTGCTTCCTCTTATACACATCTAGATGTGTATAAGAGACAGACTCCTGCACAGTCTTCATTGATCCCCTCCCCCATCCCACATACACTGGAATCAGTACACAATTGAAACAGACAAGGAAAGAGTGCAGGGGAAGAGCGGGGGGACATCGAGAGTCCTGCAAGTGGCCTGGATGGACGGACAAGAAGACGTGCTCTTTAGAAGCACTGGCCTCAAAGTCAGCTTAGCGGGAGGGATTAATTTAGGGGTCCCCTGAGGGCCCCAAACTCAGACAACCAAGTGATCTAACAAGAAGGAAGGGGTAAGAGGTAGTATTCAAATATGTTTCTCCTGCTTATTAAAGAAATCTTTAGACCAATATTTTACACACATCTCAAAACCTGGAATTCATTCATATCTTTCAAAATCAATCTTATTTTACTAAATCAGTTTTACCTTAGGTGACATTGAACTTTGTGACCTTAAATCATGTCCCTTGGCTTATGAAATATTTAATTAAGAGCACAAGGAATATTTGAGAAAATACATCCTGGTAGAAGAGTAAATACTGAATTACTTAAAATCACAGCATTTTAAATCTGTAAGCAACACTGAAGATAATCTAACCTAACCACTTCATATTATAAAAGAGGAAAATGAGATCTTGAAAGGTAAAGTCCAAGATTACCCAAGGGCAAATGTTTGAAGCCAGGATTCCCCAGACCTTGCTACCCCTATCTTTAAGCCTGCAAATCTAGAAATTCTACGATTCTGACACTCTAGTGTTCCAAGAGGCGATGTTAACCTCTGTTCTTTGCTTTTAAATCTGCAGCAGTAAGTTTCAATTGTCAAAGCAAGAAGTGTTAATGCATCCAATGAATCCTTAGTTGTTGTTGTTGTTGTTGTTTTCTCTTAAAGGAGAAGATCGCCATCTAGTGTCCTTGGAGAAATTTGCTAAATAAATATCTTTTTCACAGTGAAGTTGAGGTTGGTGCCTTAAATACCTATGTGAGTGTTTTCATGTTCCAAGTTTGAGAGAAATAAAGAAAATACGCAGAATTTTATGCCAGAATAAAACATTTTTTAAAATGAGAAGCTTTGTATCTTTTAGCCACTGGATAAACATCACAACAGTGATGGTAAATATTCATTGAGTGTTTAATATGCATCAGCACAAGGCTAACCCCTTTATATGACTATCTAGTTTTAATCCCCAAGATGACTCTGTATGGTAGGTATTACTATTTATTCTCATTTTATAGATGGAGAAACTTATAGTTAGATTAATTCACCCATGGTCACCGTGTGCAGGCTGTCTTAATCCCCATGCATACTGCTTCTACCTGAATTAAAGTGTCCACTTCTCTGTGAGCCCAGTGACAAGAAAAACTAAAAGTTCTTTGCTAATGAAAACACACTAAGTTTGAAATCCCATACAAACTCAGATAAATATCTAAGACTCTGGCTTCTCAACAACCAATCTCTTTACCAATGTTGTTTTCCTTATAATACTGTGGGATCTATTTTACATTTCACATACATTTTTAAATGTTTACTTAAAAAGTACATGTCCATTCAAATATTATGATGGTGCTTTGCCTCTCCATTCCCACCCTTCTAAGAAAGAACACTTTCTAAAGAAAGTGAAAACTTATAGATGTGAGTAGCCCATAGGGACCTCCTGTCCTTTAATCTAGCCAGTGTCACAGGGGGCAATGGGAAGACTATCTTTTTTATAAAAAAAATTCATTACCAACAATAACACTAACTAAAAGTCAGTCTGCTTTTTATTATCACTAAGTGCCACAAGTTCTCACCAATGTCAGTAATAAAATACTCCTCCCCCTCCAAAAAAGTATATTATTGATCTAAGTTCAAGGAGTTATTACATTTATTGTTGAGTAAGTGGAATACTTTCATTGTCACACCCTGGGAACAGCACTGACCTTGGTACATGTTACAAGGATCCAGAGCAAAGAAAGTCACGTGCAGATGGTGTGAGTGAGGTCCCATGGATGGCAGTGGAGAATGCAGGAGAAAGTTTTGGAGAAACGAGAGTAGAGACAGGGGTCTAAGTTTTGGGAATGGGTGGGTTGGGGGGAATTCAAACCATCTATTTTCAATACCTTACATCCAAACACTTCTCTTGGTTACAATGATGACAGTATTTGTGGAATGTTGCATGGGATACATTTTTTTTTTAATCAAAGAATGCAATTAGTAAACTAAGAGTACTGGACTGGAATCAAAAGTCTATATTTAAGTGTTAGCTCTGTCACATCCCAAGCTGTGTGCCCTCAGGAGAATCCCTAAACTTCTCAGAGTTACTTTTTTAATTTGTAAAATGGGGAGTGAGAGTCCCCTTGTGTCTGTCTACTTTTAATGATTCTATGGAGTTCTGCACTCCCTGTGACTTACATTTTTAAATCATCAGTCTGCTTTTATAGACGGCATCCAATTGTCTACTTCAGCTGCCTTTGAAACTGAAAAGAAAGATTTATTATGGAGTCTCGTTGGTCCTATGGAGATTATGGTGACTTTGTGATTAACAGAAGGTTGGAGCACTTTCAGTTAATTCTACATCACCCTTGATGTGGCTTCAATTTTGTCCCCTAAATCACTTCCTGGTGATCATAAAGTATGGTCACGTCTTAGGCAAGATAAAAGTTTCAAGTCCTGAAATACACCCACATCTATGTTAACACCACAAAGAACATGAAAATAGCAAATGAAGTGTTGCCTCAGTGAATCAAATTTTAAAATTAGTTTCAACTTACTGAATTTATTGAAAGTATTGTAAGGTTTTTGGTTTTTTAAATATGTTCCTACAGGAAAGCATGCATAAATACTTTTCACTACATGGTTCTATTAGTGTTAATGGAATTCTTTCTCATGCTGCAGGCAGTAGGAAGATGATAGCAGTCTAGAGGTTTGAAAAAAAATTTCCTAGAAACTCAGAAAAATTGAAATAAGAAATGATGGTACTTTAATATTTTAGAAATCAAATGCTACAGTATATTAAGAACCTTGGATCTAGGGAGATAGAGATGCTGTGAGACTTCAGGCAAATAATTTCATCCCCTGAGATTTAGTTTTCCCAACTATGAGTCGGACACATGGATATTAAATTCTCATATCTGCATCTTTAAGGCTCAAATGAAGTGAGATGAAAATAAGAGGCTGCTATCAAATGTGACCCTAAGTAAATAATATAAATAAAATGCTAATGGATCCTCTGCTTTGATTCTTGATGGAGAAAGTAGCCCATCAGGGAGTTGAACAGACTTGTTTAGTGGTGGTGGTAATACTTATACTATATTCAGCCTACTTATTACTCGTGTAGGCAGAATTCAAAGACCGCTCCCAAGCGTCTCACCACTTGGTGGTAAGCACCTTCTCCCAATTGTGTGTGTTAGTCGCTCAGTTGTGTCCGACTCTGGGACCCCAAGGACTGTAGCCAGCCAGGCTCCTCTTTCCGCGGAATTCTCCAGGCAAGAATACTGAAATTCCCTTCTCCGGGTGATCTTTCTGACCCAGGGATCAAACCCGGGTCTCCTGCCTTGCAGGCAGATTCCTTACTGTCTGAGCCACCAGGGAACAAGGTACTGCTGTGAAACATTTTGCAAAAGTTACTGATGTCCCAGGTCACTTGGTTTTAAGATAAGAACTTCTAGGTAGGTCTGACCTAATCAGGCAAGCCTTTCAAAGGACTGGGCTCTTCCTGAAGATGATGATTCTAAGCATGAGAGGAATTTGACTAGGGGTAGATTCTCCACCGCTGCCTTTGAAGCTAGAAGGGGCCACATGACAAGGAATGCAGGTGGAACCTAGGTGCTGAGAATACCACTGACAGATGGCCAGCAAGGGAATGGGGACCTCAGTCCTGCATCAGGAAACTGACTCCTGTCACAACCGCAAGACAAGGAAAAGATGAGAGTATTGCATGATCTGACCTTGATCAGGGGACCCAGCCGTTCTGTGTCAGACGTCTTCTCTCCACAACTTGGGATAAAAAGCAAGTGTACACAATGGAGTATTACTCAGCCATTAAAAAGAATTCATTTGAATCAGTTCTAATGAGATGGATGAAACTGGAACCTGTTATACAGAGTGAAGCAAGCCAGAAAGAAAAACACCAATACAGTATACTGACACATATATATGGAATTTAGAAAGATGGCAATGATGACTCTGTATGTGAGACAGCAAAAGAGACACAGATGTATAGAATGGACTTTTGGACTCTGTGGGAGAGGGAGAGGGTGGGATGATTTGGGAGAATGGCATTGAAACGTGTATACTATCATGTAAGAACGAAGCACAAGCCTATGTTCGATACAGGATACAGGATGCTTGGGGCTGGTGCACGGGGATGATCCAGAGAGATGATGTGGGGTGGGAGGGGGATTCAGGATTGGGAGCTAATATACACCCATGGTGGATTCATGTCAATGTATGGCAAAACCAATACGGTATTGTAAAGTAAAATAAAGTAAAAATTAAAAAAAAATTAAAAAAAAAAAAGCAAGTGTTGCTTTAAGCCTCTAAGTCTGTGGCAATTGGTTAGACAACAAGATGCAACTAATGAATTACTCAACTACAATTTTTAAATGTCCATTAAAAATGCCAGAAATGCTATACCATGCTCAGAAGCCTGACTTTACAAAAGAGTCATTTTTAGTGAAACCACCTGAGTACATTTCAAATGGGTACTTGGGGACATAAAAAGTTGTTATAAATCATAAACTGCTTAAAGCATACTGATGACATCACAAAGAGCCTTCTGAGTATGACAAATTCTCTTCCATAGGAGATATTTATGTTTGATAGTTGTCTTTTTATGGCTGAAGTATAAATCCTTCCAACCGTAGGTTCTAGAAGGAATTAGAACCACTTGCTAGTTTAAATTTTTGTGGGGTAGAAATGTTACCGTAGTTTACCTTGCGTAGTGAACATGCTCTGTGACCTTGGGCAAATTACTTCATCTGCTGAGCCTTATAGTTTTCTTATCTGTAAAACAGTAATAAGTCTTTTATATAGCTGTATATGTTTTCATACTATGTTCAGCGCTGGAAATACATTTAAATATCTTTGCTTCTTATTATTAATTGGATATTTCCATAGTCATTCATGGAAACCAAATGTCCCCATAACATACTGTCTTTCAGGTTCAGGTACTAATCAAATATTTGAGAAGAGGGGTGAGGAAAGAATACAAATCCTTTGAGTCTTTCTTTTTATTTAACAATGTTTTGATTTCTTATTGAGGTATAGTTAATTTATAATGTGTTAGTTCCAAGTGTATCACTGAATCAAGTGTATCACTGAATCACTGAACATATATATATTCAGTTATACGTATATTCTTTTTCAGATTCTTTTCCGTTATAGATTATTACAAGATCTTATATATAGTTCCCTATGCTAAACAGTAAGTCTATATACAGTAAGCAAGTCCTTGTTGGTTTGCTTTTTTAATACAAGTTTTAAATTTTTTATTTACTTGTTTATTTCTGGCTGTGCTGGGTCTTCGCTGCTGCGTGGGCTTTTCTCTAGTCGTGGCGAGAAGGAGCTACTCTCTAGTTGCAATGCTCAGGTTTCCATTGCAGTGGCTTCTCGTGTTGCAAAGCACAGGCTCTAGGGTGTGCAGGCTTCAGCAGCTGCACAGCTACGTGAGCTCAGTAGTTGTAGCTCCAGGGCTCTAGAGCACAGGCTCAATAGTTGTGGCACATGGGCTTAGTTAGAGCACAGGCTCAATTGTTGTGATGCACTGGCTTAGTTGCTCCACAGTATGTGAAATCATCCAGATCCAGGGATGGTACCTACATTTCCTGGATTGGCAGACAGATTCTTTACCATTGAGCCACCAGGGAAGCCCCTGCTTTGCTTTCTAAAGTGAGAGACACCAGATTCATCTACATGGAACTTCTTTTTTATAAATTGTTATAAAATTTAGCAAACAGATGTATATGATATAGAATTCAAAAAAACAAAGGATATGCAATGAAAGGTAGGTCTTCTTCTCATCTCTATTCCTTAGCTCCCTAGACTCCCTTTATGGAAGCAACCATTCCCTATTACCTTTTACCTATGCGAGCCTCGTAAAATGGCATATTCATATATAAGCATATTTGTATATAAATACATAGTTATATGCAAATTTGACATAAAAGATTCAATATCTGGTTTATATGTTAGCCTCTTGCCTAGATTAGTGCTGTCATTTCCTGACTTTCAGAACCATTAGTTCAATGCAACATGATACAACTGTCCCATTTTGTGATAAAATGCTCAGTAACAAGGGACAAAGACTGCTACATTTATAGAGAATATGCCCTTTCTTTACAGAGATGCTATAGGCCTACAGTCCTGCTTACCTTAAAAAAAAAGGCATTCGGTATTTTATTAAATATTTTAATAATAATTCAGAATGTTCTGATATATTAAAAGAACAAGTCAAATATTATTACATATGTTTTTAAAGAATATGATAAAATCACCTCCGGTCTTAATATTTACCACCTGCTTTTTGTTGATGGAAATATTCCTCTGTGCTTCTCTCAGGTTATTTCAAATTAACAGTCCCCGTGTGAGAAAGTTAGCAAACCATTACCAGGCATAAGAGCCCTGTATTTTGACAATCTCTCATTCCATTATAACTATCATGATTTTTCTTGGTCTTTAATCAAAATTGCATAGTTAGTTCAAGAGTTCATTTACTATTTCTGATGCAAAGGAAACACATTTATTTGGAAATTATTTTCTCAAAATGTCTAGTCATTTATTATAAACATATATAACTTGTTTTTATATAAAAAAAATAGTTCTACTGAACCTACAATATTCCAGGAGAAATTAAAACTCCCATATTTACAGGTAATGTTCCCAAGTGCCATATTGACGATATTTTTCCCATCTGTATTATATCTGGCTCCATTTCGAAAGCTTTAATAAAAGTGGGAAGGTGGTATAAGCACTGAGAAATTTCCTATAACAATCTTAAATAATTACATTAGTTACAACAGGAATCTTTTTTGTGTTGAAAAATGCTTGGGCTCAGCAGAATTCTCCCCTTCCCATAGCATCCTTTCCAGCCACCCATAATTTGCAGAGGGCAAAGAGGCGGCAGAAAGACAGAAGATATTGAACTAAGAAGACACTGTACTATCACCCTTCATTCAAGACTTCACCTAATAGAGGGAGATCACTTTACAATGCTCAGGCAAGCAGACATTACTCACACTGTGGCTCAAATCATCAGCAAGAAACTCTGCCAGCAATACCTTCATGTAACATGAGGTGTTGCTGGAGGGTGTGAGGGTGTGAGGGTGTGTGTGTGTGTGTGTGTGTGTTTCAGTCACAGCACTTTTCTCTTAAAGTCATTTTTCTAGCTTGGGTATGTCCGTAAAAGCAAACTCTTCCTTTAAAAATGTCTCCATTCAAAACATATGGATATTTGCATGTTAAGAGCAGAAATGGAGTGATGTTAAGAATAGATGGGAAATGCCACAAGTTGCTGGGGATTAGATACTAGCACATCATTATCAATCAGGAGTGACAACTTCCTCCCCTCCACAGCCAAACAAGCTGATTTACCTTTCTAATAAATGTCAATTTAGCATTCAAGGAAAGGCACAGCAGAAAGGCCATTTATGCCAGGAATCTTATCATTAAGAAAGACTTCCTGAATGGGAAACTAAAAATAAAGATTTATATTACCTGAGCATACATACTTGGTTTCATTTATTCAGCAAGTATTTTTTGCTTGATTTCCACAGATCGCAGGCATTCCCCTAGTCATTAAGGATACACAGAGACAAGTCAGACCATCTGCCCTAAAAAATGATACAAATGAACTTATTTACAAAACATAAACAGATTCATAGATCTCAAAATCAAATTTATGGGGAAAATGTTGGGCGGGGAGTGAATAAATAGGAGATTAGGGTTAACAAATGCACAGCACTATATATAAAATAGCCAACTAATAATGGCCCTACTGTATAGCACTGAGAATTCTACTGTATATTCTATAATAACCCATATGGGAAAGAATCGGAGAAAGAATGAATATAATCATATATACATGAATCACTTTGCTGTGCGCCTGAAACTAGCACAACAGTGTACATCAACTGCACTCCAATAAAAGTTCAGGTTTTTTGGTGTGTTCTTGCCTGGAGAATCCCAGGGACGGGAGAGCCTGGTGGGCTGCCGTCTATGGGGGTCACACAGGGTCGGACACGACTGAAGTGACTTAGCAGCAGCAGCAGCAGAGAATGTAGAATGAGCAGTTTAGGGTGAGGCATAATTGATATTGAAATGACTAATTTTAAAGCAAAAATGAAAAATAAAAAGTTATCATAATTATGACAAGTAATAAAGCAAAAGTGATAAAAAACAAAAAGGCTATAACGGAGGAAAGAGAAGGGAAAGCAGTACGGTGTGTGTGTGTTTGTGTGCACATGTGTGTAAGAAAAGAGAGAGAGACACCTGCAGAAAGCCCAAATCACCGAACAGCCAATGGACACATGCTTACTTTGTTGAAATAAAAGGATTCATTAGCCGAATTAATGAACTAGTTGAATTTCTGTAACTTAGAATTGACCCAAACCGTTCATGATAGAGGAGTCTTGTTGAATATATGTATAATCCCTTGGAATGATTCTACTATGGGTAGGTCCTGGAAACCACAGGTAAATTTTTGGTCAGAGGATCTCAAAGTGGTGGGGCTGGCATGGGAGCGACAAGGCCACGTGCTTGCTAGAAAATACAAGTGGACAGCCTTTCCCCAAGAATGTGAAATTTATCCTAGGAGGCACTGAGGATTTCATAAAATTCCATAAGCAGGGAAATTTTACAGTCAGTAACATACGGAAGATTCCAAAGTGGCCTTTGGAAACAACCAAATATTATTGGGGGCACTATAAAATGATGCTAGAGTCTCCTCTCCGGGTTTCATGTTTTGTTTAAAATTAGCCTCCTTTTTTTCCTTCTATCAAGACTGCTTTTTCCTTCCTTTTCTATTTATCCGGAAAATCAGGTTAAGACAATTAGATTGCTTAAAGAAACAGAGTACTCTGACAGAGCCAACGTAGGAAATTCAAACATGTATATTTGTTTCACAGAGAAACGTATATGGTTGAATTATCATTATTCTATTTCTTAGAGGACAGAAAGATCCATTTTTTACTTTAAAGATTAAATCATCCCCCAATAAAGACAAAATTAATATTAATAGCTAATACGCTGTCTAATAGAGAATGTGAATGGTGAAATGTGAAGTATTAGTTGCTCAGTCGGGTCCAACTCTTTGTGACCCAATGGGCAGTCCTCTGTCCACGGGATCCTCCAGACAAGAATACTGGCGTGGGTAGCCATTTTTTAGGCTCCAAAATCACTGCTGATGGTGACTGCAGCCATGAAATTAGAAGACGCTTACTCCTTGGAAGAAAAGTTATGTCCAACCTAGATAGCATTTTCAAAAGCAGAGACATTACTTTGCCGACTAAGGTCCGTCTAGTCAAGGCTATGTTTTTTCCTGTGGTCATGTATGGATGTGAGAGTTGGACTGTGAAGAAGGCTGAGTGCCGAAGAATTGATGCTTTTGAAGTGTGGTGTTGGAGAAGACTCTTGAGAGTCCCTTGGACTGCAAGGAGATCCAACCAGTCCATTCTGAAGGAGATCAACCCTGGGATTTCTTTGGAAGGAATGATGCTAAAGCTGAAACTCCAGTACTTTGGCCACCTCA
>SJYT01073198.1:74535-86634 GCA_006410635.1 Cephalophus harveyi | reverse complement strand
AAAGTCCAGTACTTTGGCCACCTCATGCGAAGAGTTGACTCATTGGAAAAGACTCTGATGCTGGGAGGGATTGGGGGCAGGAGGAGAAGGGGACGACCGAGGATGAGATGGCTGGATGGCATCACTGACTCGATGGATGTGAGTCTGAGTGAACTCCGGGAGATGGTGATGAACAGGGAGGCCTGGCGTGCTGCGATTCATGGGGTCGCAAAGAGTCGGACACGACTGAGCGACTGAACTGAACTGAACTGAGCCATTCCCTTCTCCAGAGGACCTTTCCAACCCAGGGATAGAACTGTGTCTCCTGCATTACAGACAGCTTTTCAATTGCTAGTATGGATGAGTCACTAAACATAAGACATTACAGGAAAACTGGAAAATATGGGCATCAAAATTATAAACCATTTTATCAGTAAGAATAATTTTAATAGTAAAAATTGAAACCTACTCTTAGAAAACTAACAATAGTATGATTAATCAAAATTGCCTGAATAGTAATCACAATATATCACTCCAGATAGACTTATCTCTAAAGTCAATGTAATTTCAACAATATTTTTAAAAATAAAAGTTAATGAATTGATTTTAAAATTATACAAAACAGATATTTCAGAAAAATATATTGGAAAACCAACAGAAACAATACTCATATCTTACCACCTACCAAATGTACTATAAAGCTATAGTAATTAAACCAATGTGATCAGTAATATAAAAAACAATCTAATGAAAATGCACAGCTTACAAACAGATTCATAACTATAGGGAGGCATAGTTTATTATAAAAATAGGATTTCAAATTACTAGGGAGAGAACAAATGTTAACAGGCTTGGATAAAACATTTCTCTAACACATGTTTTTAATATATTTACCTGTTTATTTAAGTTTATTTATATAAACATTTTTTTCTAACTTTCTAAATATGGTAAAATAGACATAACAAAAAGTTACCACTTCTAAAGTCAATGTAATTTCAACAATATTTTTAAAAATAGAAGTTAATGAATTGATTTTAAAATTATACAAAACAGATATTGCAGAAAAATATATTGGAAAACCAACAGAAACAATACTCATATCTTACCACCTACCAAATGTACTATAAAGCTATAGTAATTAAACCAATGTGATCAGTAATATAAAAAACAATCTAATGAAAATGCACAGCTTACAAACAGATTCATAACTATAGGGAGGCATAGTTTATTATAAAAATAGGATTTCAAATTACTAGGGAGAGAACAAATGTTAACAGGCTTGGATAAAACATTTCTCTAACACATGTTTTTAATATATTTACCTGTTTATTTAAGTTTATTTATATAAACATTTTTTTCTAACTTTCTAAATATGGTAAAATAGACATAACAAAAAGTTACCACTTTAACCATTTTTAAGTTTATAGCTCAGAGGAATTGCATACACTCAGATTGTTATACCACCATCTGTCTCCAGCCACCTTCTCATTTTCCTAATTGCAATTCTGTACATTAAACAAGGCTTCCCTGTTGGTTCAGATGGTAAAGAATCTGCCTGTAACATGTAAGACCTGGGTTCGATCCCTGGGTCAAGAAGATCCCCTAAAGAAGGGAATGGCTACCCACTCCATTATCCTTGCCTGGAGAATTCCACGGACAGAGAAGCCTGGTGGGCTACAGTCCCTGGGGTCACAAAGAATCAGATATGACTGAGTGACTAACACTTTCACTTATTAAGCAATAATTCCCCATCTCTTCTCCCCTCCTGGAGAATTCCACGGACAGAGAAGCCTGGTGGGCTACAGTCCCTGGGGTCACAAAGAATCAGATAAGACTGAGTGACTAACACTTTCACTTATTAAGCAATAATTCCCCATCTCTTCTCCCCAGCCCTTGGCAACCAACAACTCTGTTTTCTGTGTCTATAAAATCAACTTCTCTGGATACATCTTATTAGTGGAATTATACAGCATTTTTTCCCTTTTTTTAATTGGCTTATTTCACTTAGCACAAAATTCCCTTTCTTTTAAAGGCTGAATAATATTGCTCGGTAATTATAAACCACAATTTGTTTATCCACTTATCTCTTGTACACTGATAGCTACTCAAGTTTCTTCCACCTTTTGGCTGCTGTGAATAAGACTACTATGGGCACTGGTGTACAAATATCTGTTCGAGTCTCTGCCTTCAGTTCTTTTGGATATATACCCAAAAGTGGAATTGCTAGAGCATATAGTAATTCTGTTTAAATCTTAGATGATGTCTTACAAACATAGAAAATAGATTTAAAATCCATAACATAGAGTTCTTAAAAATAAAATACTAAAATTCCAAAGCAAAAAGACAAAAGCAAAGATATACATCTTTGTTAATAAAATAAAATTCATTTTTGCCTATCAAATTGGCAAAATTTAAGAGATGATAATATTCATTGTCAAAGTTGTAATAAATGGATTCTCCGTGATACTGATGAGACCCTAAGTTTTTAAAGTCTTTTGTAGCAATTAATCAACTTAGCAGTAGCCATCCAAATTGTAAGTATATGTTTGCTTTTACTCAGGAGCCCTACTTCTAAAAACTTAAGCTTGTAGAAATGAGTCATGTTTCTTTTTGTTTTACTATTTGTGAAAATGAAAAATCAAACCTAAATAAATGATTAAATAGTTGGTGATACAGTCAACTCATAAAATGCTATGTAACCATCAAAAGAGAATGAGATAGATCTGTAAGATCTTCAAGATATGAGGAAAGACACAAAAATGTTGTGCTTTCATTTATATGACCATTTTTACATGACATATTTAAAATACTTGTATATGTACTTAAATTTAGATCAAACAGTTAACAGTTGTTACCCTGGAGGAGGGGAAATAGGAGTGAATGTGAAGGTAAACTGTCATGTTTTACAAGGTACACATTGAGCTTTATATAGTGAGAGTGTGTTAATATATGCTGTGTTTTTACAATATGACTGAGGATCAGTTTAGATATAATATAGACATATTTAAATTATGCATTTTATGAGTTTTCTTAGATATTAAAAACCCATGAAATTATCACCTCAATTAAGATAACAGATTGTAGTTATTTTTAAAAAAATCATTAAACGTCTAGTTTTTAAGTTACCCTTCACTCATGCAATGTCCCATCTTAAGATGTGCTCTATAAAGCATTAGCCTTCATGTTTGCTGGCTTTCACTAACTCTTTAGGCTTCTGCTATATGGCATCTTCGAAGAAGGTAAAATAAATAGGAAGCGTGGTATCTTACAGGTCATCAGACTTTAGAAAGAATTGAATCCCCTGAGCATGTACATGTGGGTGTACACACACACACACACACACACATCCTTCTAAAATATCTCTAATAGCCTCATACCCAATGGCTATATATCTAGATTGTTTAAGAAATTTGAGAAATTATAACTAATATGACATTCATGTTCTATAAATCAGCATTTTATAAAACCCAGAACTATTGACATTTAGGGCTGGACAATTCTTTGTTGTAAGGGACTGTCCTGGCATTAGGTGATGTTTCACAACATCTCTGGCCTCTACTCATTCGATTCTAGTAGCACCTCCTCACCCCAAATTTTAACAGCCAAAAATATCTCCAGAATTGTCAAATGAAAATTGCCCCCAGTTGAGACCTGGGCTTCCCTTGTGGCTCAGATGGTAAAGAATCAGCCTGCAGTGCAGGAGACCTGAGTTTGATCCACGGGTCGGGAAGATCCCCTGGAGAAGCGAATGGCTACCCACTCCAGTATTCTTGCCTGGGAAATTCCTTGGAGAGAGGAACCTGGCAGGCTGTAGTTCATGGGGTTGCAAAGAGTTGGACATGACTGAGCGACTAACACACACACATAACACAAATTGATGCTAAAGTTTATTATCAGATTAATCTTCTATGAAATATTTCAAATCACCTCTTTCCATATTTTTATCTTAATCTGCATCCAACTTGGATAAGCACATGGGAAGAGTAGAGAAGCAGTGTGTGCCATATTGTAACACTAACCTAAGGAAGTGGCTGTAGGATAGAGTTAGGTATAAACTCAAATGTTTCAGCAAAAAGAAAGGCTAATGTGACTCCCGTCAGGGCTATCTATTCTCCAATTCTCTGCCTTTCTTGTCTAACAAAGCTGTAAAGAACTAAACCAGAGAAGCCCAGTCTTATACTGTGTCTATCCTCACTTTGATTTCAAGTTAATTATAACAGAATAGAGCCACCAAAGAATTAATGAGCCGTTCTCATTGAACTTAAATCTGAAAAGTATCATTCAGTGACTAATTGTGACAGACTCTATTTTCTCACTCTATTCAGGAAAATGAAAGAATGTTATCAATTGTGGAATAAATTTGCTTCTCATTTCCTTAAGACATCTTTTTAAAGATCATTTTCCTATTCTTTTCTCAACACGTGACTGATGCAGAAGTGATATATATATTCACTCTGTGACATTTAGCCTCCTTCCCTCAAATAAACTCTTCTACTTTAAATCAAAATAAATAATAAATGACATCCACAGAGATTTGAAAAAGACAGTCTTTTCCATCACTGAAGAAATAAGAAAAGTAGATGTCATCCAGTCATTTAGCGTTTTGGTAATGTGCAATAGCTTTGGATTTAATGACACAGTTTAATGGATGGTGCTTTCAAAGTTTTGATTGTTTAGTAGTGAGCAAAGTTTTATGACTTCTCTGAAAATTAGAGTTTATATTGCATTTGCAATCAGTTCCAGTTACAACAAAATATAGAACCGATTATAGTGATGTCCATAATGGGAAATTGAATATGTTAGCGAGTTCTTAGTTTTATAGCTACACACAGTCTAACTTTTACAATAAAATAACCTTTCATGTTCAATTATGACTATTAATATGATAATGTTAATACATTGTCCATATACTCACTGAACACTGGAAGGACCATGTTAAGCCCCTTATATATATTAAAGCAGCATATCCTTAGAGCTGCTCATGGGTTATTCCCTTACTGACGGTGACATCAAGCATGTCCTACAATTTCTCTAAGTCTAATTTTAGTCCATGTGCAAAATAAGGATAATAGTAGTATCTTCATCATTGGTGATTGAAGATCAAATATGTATTAGTAGTTGTGATAATATTAAGAGCAATATACAGCATGTATTTCACTTAAATAATAATATTTAATGTCTCCATGTGATTTTTAAGTAGAACTATTGAATTATAGTAAGGCTTTTCAAATAATTATGTGAATATAAGTTTGTTGCTTTACTACTATACATTATCATCTTGAGACTGTGTCCCCAAGACAGATTATTTGCAAAAATCTCCCTAGTAATTCCCTTCCTAGATCCATGGCTTTGTAAATCCCCTCTCCCACTGACACTGGGCTTCACCGTGTTACTTGCTCTGGCCGATGGGACAGTAACAAATGTGACGCAAGCTGAGGCTTGAAAAGAACTCATGAATTGGGACTTGCCCTCCCTTGCTTCTCGGGGAACACTGTGACCACCAGAGGAGAATGAGCCTGGCTTAACTTGTTGAATGATAGGTGGGACACCCAAGACGGTTGGGTCATGGTGGAGAATTCTGACAAAATATGGTCCACTGGAGGAGGGAATGGCAAACCACTTCAGTACTCTTTCCTTGAGAACCCCATGAACAGAATGAAAAGGTAAAAAGATAGGACACTGAAAGATGAACTCCCCAGGTTGGTATGTGCCCAATATGCTCCTGGAGATCAGTGGAGAAATAACTCCAGAAAGAAGGAATAGACGGGGCCTAATCAAAGACAATAGCTGGTTGTGAATTTGACTAGTGAAGGATAAAAGGTCTGATGCTGTAAAGAACAATATTGCATAGGAACCTGGAATGTTAGGTCCATGAATCAGGTAAATTGGAACGGATCAAACAGGAGATGGCAAGAGTGCACATCGACATTTTAGGAATCAGTGAATTAAAATGGACTGGAAAGGGTAAATTTACCCCAGATGACCATTATATCTAGTACTGTGGGCAAGAGTCCCTTAGAAGAAATGGGTAGTCATCATAGTCAACAAAACAATCCGAAATGCAATACTTGGACGCAATCTTGAAACTGACAGAATGATCTCTGTTCATTTCCAAGGCAAACCATTCAATATCAGGGTCATCCAAGTCTATGCCCCGACCAGTAATGCTGAAGAAGCTGAAGTTGAATGGTTCTATGAAGACCTACAGCTCCTTCTACAACTAACACCCAAAAAAGATATCCTTTTCATTATAGGGGACTGGAATGCAAAAGTAGGAAGTCAAGATAAACCAGGAGTAACAGGCAAATTTGGCCTTGGAGTACAAAATGAAGCATGTCAAGGCTAATAGAGTTTTGCCAAGAGAACAACCTGGTCATACCAAATACCCTCTTCCAACCACACAAGAGTCGCAAAGAGTCGGACACAACTGAACGACTGAACTGAACTGAACTGAACTGAACCACACAAGAGAAGACTACACATGGACATCACCAGATGGTCAATATCAAAATCAGATTGATTACATTTTTTGCAGCCAAAGATGGAAAAGCTCTATCAGTTCAGTTCAGTCACTCATGTCCGACACTTTGCAACCCCATGGACTGCAGCACGGCAGGCCTCCCTGTCCATCACCAACTCCCGGAGTTCACTCAGATTCATATCCATCGAGTCAGTGATGCCATCCGGCCATCTCATCCTCTGTCATTCCCTTCTCCTCCTGCCCCTAATCCCTCCCAGCATCAGAGTCTTTTCCAATGAGTCAACTCTTCGCATGAGGTGGCCAAAGTATTGGAGTTTCAGCTTTAGCATCAGTCCTTCCAAAGAACACCCAGGGCTGATCTCCTTCAGAATGGACTGGTTGGATCTCCTTGCAGTTCAAGGGACTCTCAAGAGTCTTCTCCAACACCACAGTTCAAAAGCATCAATTCTTCAGCACTCAGCTTTCTTCACAGTCCAACTCTCACATTCATACACGACCACGGGAAAAACCATAGCCTTGACTAGACGGACCTTTGTTGGCAAAATAATGTCTCTGCTTTTGAATATGCTATCTAGGTTGGTCATACCTTTCATTCCAAGGAGTAAGTGTCTTTTAATTTCATGGCTGCAGTTACCATCTGCAGTGATTTTGGAGCCCCCCAAAATAAAGTCAGCCACTGTTTCCCTATTTATTTTCCATGAAGTGATGGGACCAGATGCCATGATCTTCGTTTTCTGAATTTTGAGCTTTAAACCAACTTTTCCACTCTCCACTTTCACGTTCATCAAGAGGCTCTTTAGTTCCTCTTCACTTTCTGCCATAAGGGTGGTGTCATCTGCATATCTGAGGTTATTGATATTTCTCCTGGCAATCTTGATTCCAGCTTGTGTTTCTTCCAGTCCAGCGTTTCTCATGATGTACTCTGCATAGGAGCTAAATAAACAGGGTGACAATATACAGTCTTGACGTACTCCTTTTCCTATTTGGAACCAGTCTGTTGTTCCATGTCCAGTTCTAACTGTTGCTTCCTGACCTGCATACAGATTTCTCAAGAGGCAGGTCAGGTGGTCTGGTAATTCCATCTCTTTCAGAATTGTCCACAGTTTGTTATGATCCACACAGTCAAAGGCTTTGGCATAGTCAATAAAGCAGAAATAGATGTTTTTCTGGAACTCTCTTGCTTTTTCTATGATCCAGAGGATGTTGGCAATTTGACCTCTGGTTCCTCTGCCTTTTCTAAAACCAGCTTGAACATCTGAAAGTTCACAGTTCACATATTGCTGAAGCCTGGCTGGGAGAATTTTGAGCATTACTTTACTAGCCTGTGAGATGAGTGCAATTGTGCAGTAGTTTGAGCATTTGAGAAGCTCTACACAGTCAGCAACGGAGAAGGCAATGGCAACCCACTCCAGTACTCGTGCCTGGCAAATCCCACGGATGGAGGAGCCAGGTAGGCTGCAGTCCATGGGGTCACCAGGAGTCTGACACGACTAAGCGACTTCACTTTCACGCATTGAAGAAGGAAATGGCAACCCACTCCAGTGTTCTTGCCTGGAGAATCCCAGGGACGGGGGAGCCCGGAGGGCTGCCGTCTCTGGGGTCACACAGAGTTGGACACGCCTGAAGCGACTTAGCAGCAGCAGCAGCAGCAGCAGCATACAGTCAGCAAAAACAAAAGCTGGAGCTGACTGTGGCTCAGATCACGAACTTGTTATTGCAAAATTCAGACTGAAATTGAAAAAAGTAGGAAAACCAATAGCCCACGCAGATATGACCTATATCAAATCCCTTATGATTATACAGTGGAAGTGACAAATAAATTCAAGGGATTAGATCTGATAGAGAGAGTGCCTGACATACTATGAAAGGAGGTTCGTGACATTGTACAAGAGGCAGTGATCAAGACCATCCTGAAGAAAAAGAAATGTAAAAAGGCAAAATGGTTGTCTGAGGTGGCCTTACCAATAACTGAGAAAAGAAGAGAAGCGAAAGGCAAAGGAGAAAAGGAAACATATACCCATGTGAATGCAGAGTTCCAAAGAATAGCAAGGAGAGATAAGAAAGTCTTCCTCAGTGATCAATGCAAAGAAATAGAGAAAAACAAAGGAATGGGAAAGACTGGAGATCTCTTCATGAAAATTAGAGATACCAAGGGAACACTTCACGCAAAGATGGGCACAATAAAGGACAGAAATGGTCTGGACCTAACAGAAGCAAAAGATATTAAGAAGAGGTGGCAAGAATGCACAGAAAACTATACAAAAAAGATCTTCATAACCCAGATAATCATGATGGTGTGATCACTCACCTAGAACCAGACATCCTGAAATGTGAAGTCAAGTGGGCCTTAGGAAGCATCACCACAAACAAAGCCAGTGGAGGTGATGGAATTCCAGTTGAGGTACTTAAAATCCTAAAGGATAATGCTGTGAAAATGCTATACTCAATATGGCAGTAAATTTGGAAAACTTAGCAGTGGCCACAGGACTGGAAAACATCAGTTTTCATTCCAATCCCAGAGAAAGGCAATGCCAATGAATGTTCAAACTGCCGCACAATTGCACTCATCTCACATGCTAGCAAAGTAATGCTCAAAATTCTCCATGCCAGGCTTCAACAGTACGTGAATTGTGAACCTCCAAATGTTCAAGCTGGGTTTAGAAAAGGCAGAGGAACCAGAGATCAAATTTCCAACCTCTGTTGGATCATTGAAATAACAAGAGAGTTCCAGAAAAATATCTACTTCTACTTTATTGACTATGCCAAAGCCTTTGACTGTGTGGATCACAACAAACTATGGAAAATTCTTGAAGAGATGGGAATACCAGATCACCTGACCTGCCTCCTGAGAAATCTGTATGCAGGTCAAGAAGCAACAGTTAGAACTGGGCATGGAACAACAGACTGGTTCCAAATAGGAAAAGGAGTACATCAAGGCTGTATATTGTCACCCTGCTTATTTAACTTATATGCAGAGTACANAAGAGATGGGAATACCAGACCAACTGTCCTGCCTCTTGAGAAATCTGTATGCAGGTCAAGAAGCAACAGTTAGAACTGGACATGGAACAACAGACTGGTTCCAAATAGGAAAAGGAGTACATCAAGGCTGTATATTGTCACCCTGCTTATTTAACTTATATGCAGAGTACATCATGAGAAATGCTGGGCTGGAAGAAGCACAAGCTGGAATCAAGATTCCTGGGAGAAATATCAATAATAACCTCAGATATCAGATGGTACCACCCTTATGGCAGAAAGCGAAGAAGAACTAAGGAGGCTCTTGATGAAAGTGAAAGAGGAGAGTGAAAAAGTTGGCTTAAAACTCAACATTCAGAAAACTAAGATCATTGCATCCAGTTCCATCACTTCATGGGAAATAGATGGGGAAACAGTGGAAACCATGGCTGACTTTCTTTTTTGGGGCTCCCAAATCACTGCAGATTGTGATTGATTGCAGCCATGAAATTAAAAGATGCTTAGTCCTTGGAAGGAAAGTTATGACCAACCTAGACAGCATTTTAAAAAGCAGAGAGATTACTTTGTCAACAAAGGTCCGTCTAGTCAAGGCTGTGGTTTTTCCAGTGGTCATGTATGGATGTGAGAGTTGGACTATAAAGAAAGCTGAGCGCAGAAGAATTGCTGCTTTTGAACTGTGGTGTTGGAGAAGACTCTTGAGAGTCCCTTGGACTGCAAAGAGATCCATCCTAAAGGAGATCAGTCCTGGGTGTTCATTGGAAGGACTGATGTTGAAGCTCAAATGCCAATATTTTGGCCACCTGATGTGAAGAGCTGACTCATTTGAAAATACCATGATTTGGGGAAAGATTAAAGTCAGGAGGAAAAGGGGACGACAGAGGATGAGATGGTTAGATGGCATCACTGACTCAATTGACATGAGTTTGTGTAAACTCTGGGAGTTTGTGATGGACAGGGAGGACTGGCGTGCTGTGGTTCATGGGGTTGCAGAGTCGGACACGACTGAGCGACTGAATTGAACTGAACTGTCAGAGCAGCAGAGAGTTCTCATATACTCCATACCCCAACACCTGATGCCCCCTATCATCAAGATCTTACATAACTATTGTACATTTATCAAAACCAATAAATTAACAGGTATGAGTCATTTGCATCTCCATACTTAAGGCAGATTTCATCAGTTTTTATCCTAGGCCCTTTTTCTGTTCTAGGACCGAAACCAAGGTGCATCAGTGCATTTAGTAAAATGCATTATCTTTTAAAACTGTGGTAAAATGCATGATATCTCAACCAATTTTGTGTTCAGTCCTGTGGCATTAAGTACATTCATATTGCTGTGCCAACATCACAACCATCCATTTCTAGAACTTTTTCATCTTCCCCCACTGAAACCAGTAAAACACAGTTTTTACAACAACAAAGAAAACCTATAGCCCAGAAGAGCTGGCACCAAAGAACACTTACCACCATGCAATTAACAAATAGGTTGTAATAAGACCAGGCAAAGTGGTTGATTTATATGGAAACCATGAAAATAGCTAGGTATGAGCAGTATGTATAGGAAACAACTAGACTGAATTAGTGGTAAGCCCTCTGAATAAACAAAAACCTGGGTGATAATAAGCTAAGGAAGCCATTTGGATGAAATTCACAGCCTGAAAATAAAGAAGCTGCAAAGGATTTTGAGAAAAGATAATTCTGTGATATTGATTCACAAGAAAAAACATCACCAGGAAGAAAAAAGGAACCACATACCCTCCCCTGTTTTCAGAAGAGAACCTAAGAACCAGTCACTTCACTCACATCATTGGCAGTTACCCAATAACACACATGACACCTGAGTGGTCAGACCCCTGGCAAACCACCCTGGCAGAGCAATTGTCAGAAGACTGCCCAGTCAAGCACCTGGTATTGGAGATGATCCTATAGTTCATATAGGGCTCACATAGATATTGTTGCAATAATCTGACTACATAAGGAAGGAGGAAGATTCTCTAGAGTAAAAAAGCATTAGACACCCTCAGTCAGAGCTTCTCAAAATGTACCATGCATATGGATTACCTGGGCATCCTGTTAAAATTCAGGTTCTAGTTCTGGAACAACAGACTGGTTCCAAATAGGAAAAGGAGTACGTCGAGGCTGTATATTGTCACCCTGCTTATTTAACTTATATGCAGAGTACATCATGACAAACGCTGGACTGGAAGAAACACCAGCTGGAATCAAGATTGCCAGGAGAAATATCAATAACCTCAGATAGGCAGATGACACCACCCTTATGGCAGAAAGTGAAGAGGAGCTAAAAAGCCTCTTGATGAAAATGAAAGAGGAGAGAGAAAAAGTTGGCTTGAAGCTCAACATTCAGAGGACGAAGATCATGGCATCCGGTCCCATCACTTCATGGGAAATAGATGGGGAAACAGTGGAAACAGTGTCAGACTTTACTTTTTTGGGGGCTCCAAAATCACTGCAGATGGTGACTGCAGCCATGAAATTAGAAGACACTTACTCCTTGGAAGAAAAGTTATGACCAACCTAGATATATATTCAAAAGCAGAGACATTACTTTGCCGACTAAGGTCCGTCTAGTCAAGGCTATGGTTTTTCCTGTGGTCATGTATGGATGTGAGAGTTGGACAGTGAAGAAAGCTGAGCACCGA
>SJYT01073198.1:47866-69244 GCA_006410635.1 Cephalophus harveyi | reverse complement strand
AAAAAAAAAAAAAAAAAGTATTATTAAAAAAAAAAAAAAAAAAAAAAAAAAAAAAAGCAGGGTGGAGGTGGGGGAGGGAGGTGATTTACTGGAAAGATGCAAAGAAGGAGGTGGCAAATTTTCTGTAAAGGGCCAGGTAGTAAATATTTTAGGCTTTATGGGCTGTATGGTGTTGCAACCCTTCAACTCTGCCACTGTAGCCCCAGAGTGGCCAAAGCAGCAAGTAAATACATGTGCACGGCTGTGTGCCAGTAAAACTTTATTTGGAAAAAAAATAGGTAATGGGCCAGATTTTTAGTTTGACAATCTGTGATACAGAGACTTCTGGGATAGATGGAAGGGTGGACAAGACTTTGGAACCTCAGTAGCAGGAACAGTCTGATCAAGGTATCATGGCCACAGCCACGGACTACCATTGTGGTTGAATTCTGTCTCTTCATCTTAGCTTCAGTTGCTCCAGACTAAAAGTTGTAGGGAAAGAAGCCTATTCGCCTGGCATAAGTCTTGTGCCCATCTCCTAGCTACCCAGAACAAGTAAAGAAAGTAGCTGGTCTCCTTCAGCCTCAACAGTAAGGGGTAAAGCCTTGCTCTGCAACAAGACTCATGCAATGGGGAATTCTTTCCAGCTAGAAAAGGCATTTGGGTGCTGAGTGATTTTTTTTTACCTTTTGCCTAATTTTAACTTTTTACTTTGTATTGGGGTATAGCTGATTAACAATGTTTTGATAGTTTCAGGTGAAGAACAAAATGACTCAGCCATAAATATACATGAATCCATTTCCTGCCCAAACTCTCCTCCCATCCAGGCTGCCACATAAGACTGAGCAGAGTTCCCTGTGCTGTTCAGTAGATCCTTGTTGGTTGTCCATTTTAAATCTGGGTGCTGAGTGATTTTTAAACTTACATATTTGCTATGCTGCTGCGGCTGCTGCTTTTATTGTTATTAGAGCACTGGCGCGATGTCTGATCCACGGGGGTACTCCCTATGTGTTAGTCCTTTCCTCTTCTCCTTTCCCTTGTGAACTTTCCCATCACTTACTCCCCAACCCTCACTCTTGAGAGGCCACATGGACTAGTGCTCAGGGGGAGAGATTCTGGAGACTGTAGATTCTGGAGATTTACTGGAGTTTGTATCCTTACTGAGACCTGCTAGCTGTGTGACTTTGGGGCAAGCTGCTTTATTTCAGTTTCCTACTTATAATATGGAAAGAAGATAGTAATAGCCCTTGCCTCACACAGGCTGTCATAAAGATTAACTGAGTCAACGTGTGTCAAGTGCTTAGAAAGTGCTTTGTGCATGTGCCCAGTCATGTCTGATCTTTACAACCCCATGGACTGTAGACTGCCAGGATCCTCTGTCCATGGGGTTTCCCAGGCAGGAATACTTGAATGGATTGCCGCTTCTTTCTTTACGAGACCTTCCCAACCCAGGGATCGAACCCAGGTGTCCTGAGTCTCTTGCCTTGGCAGGTGGATTCTTTACCACTAGTGCCACCTCAGAAGCTTAGGGCAGTACCTGCTATAAAAGTGCTTAGGATTGTTATTCTGTCTGTGTTCTCATAGCTGCTCTACTCCCATTCTTCCAACTCCCTAACCTGTGTCTCCTGTCTGATTGTTGCCCAGCTTCATCCCCACATTTCTCACTGTCCTCGGCTGATTTCTGTTGGGATGCTGGGCTGTCATCTGAGCCAGTTTATAGTTTCCAAGAATCACTGCCCTTCCTCTACTACCTCTAACCTGAGGCCTCAGAGTTGCCACTGATTTCCCTCCCTCCCCTTCATCAGCTATGATCACTGAGACTTGCCCATGCTCCTCTGAAATGTCATTTGAGTCTGTTCTCTTTTCCTTTGTCATTATATTTGTACCCTAGGCCTAAGGTTTTGAAATAGCCTCTTAAATTGCCTCCCTGCTTCTGTTAATACCATCTGCCTTCCATCCATGCCATCCTGGCTGCAGCTAATTCATCTTAAGTGTGCATGCGAGCATGCTAAGTCATTTCAGTCGTGTCTGACTCTATGCCACCCCATGGATTGTAGGCTGCCAGGCTCCTCTGTCCATGGGATTCTCCAGGCCAGAATACTGGAGTGGGTTGCCATGCCATCCTTCAAGGGATCTTCCCAACCCAGGGATTGAACTCGAGTCTCTTATATCTCCTGCCTTGTGGCTGGATTCTTTACTGTTGAGCCACCAGGGATGCCCTCACCTTATGCATGATGACCAAATTCAATGACAAGATTAAAGTCTACAAGCTGTTGTTATACTACTCAAAAGTCTTCAGCACCTTTCTCCACCCATGGAAGGGGTTCTTAAACTGGGGTCTAAGAATGGGCTTCAGAGGGCCCAGCACCTGCCCCACCCTTCTTGAAATTAACTGTAGAAAAAGCTTAAGCATCTGTACATGGATTTCTGAGGAAAGAAGATATGTAGCTTTTATCATAGTCTTAAAGGGTTCTGTGGTTCCAAAATGTTTAACTGATGCTCTAAGGCAGTGGTATCCAGAGTGGGGGCACTGGCACCCCAGGGGGAACACAAGATGATTCTTTGGGGTATGAAAAGGAAATATTAGAACTTTTAAAATTCTATTACATCATCCTGTATAATTTTCTTTATGCTTTATAAAAAACTAGTGCATTCATGTGGGGCTTCCCAGCTGGCTCAGTGGTGGCTCTCCTGCTAATGCAGGAGATGTGGGTTCAATCTCTGAAGATCCCCTGGAGAAGGAAATGACAACCCACTCCAATATTCTTACCTACCTGAGAATCACCATGGACAGAGGAAGGAGCCTGATGGGCTACAGTCCATGGGGTTGCAAAGAGTTGGACACGACTTAGCAACTAAACAACAAAAGTGCATTAGTGTATGTATACACTTTATAAATATACATATGACAGAGGATCCTGGTAGGCTACAGTCCATAGGGTCGCAAAGAGTCAGACACTGCTGAAGTGACTTAGCATGCATGTACATGTATATATATTTTAGGGATATGCTAAGGTATTTCTCTGAGAGGAATGTATGATCAAAAAGGTTTTGAAGATATTGCTGTAAAGGATCAAATCAAAATTCCTCTGCTCTTTGCTCTCTGGTCTGAAGCTGTTTTTACTACCCTTATCTCTTTCACAAAACCCCTCCACATGCAGTGATAAGCTTATTCCCACCTCTGGACCTTGATTCATGTAATTCTCTTTGCACAGGTGGCCCTCTTCCTTCTTCTCTTCATATTAAAATTATATACGTTTCTTCAAGGCCAAGGAAAAATCTCACCTCCATCAAGAAGGAGGTGAGTCCTTCTTGAGATTAGTCTCCTGACTAATCCATCTGCTACATCACTGCAAAACTCTATCTGGAGCACTAACTATGTCACTTAGTGCACGGTTCTTAAATGTATACATTGCAGATTTTATTGACTTATCTCCAACACTCAGAAAGCAAGCTCATTAAAGGAAGACTATGGAAATATTTTCCATACTGTCACAGTGTCCCCAACCTTTTTGTCACCAGAGACTGGTTTCGTGGAAGACAACTGTTCCACAGACCCAGGGGGCAGAGGATGGTTTCAGGATGATTCAAGTGTGTTACATTTCTTGTACACTTTATTTCTAATCTAATGCCACTTCTGATCTGACAGGAGGTACAGGTCCGTGGCCTGGAGGTTCAGGACCCTTGCTCCATGACCTAGCACAGTGCTAGAACTAGTGCTTAGTATAGATTTGCTGAAAAGAGTAACAAACTGCTTGAGATGCACTGGGATAGAGAGTCCTCTGATGATTTTACCAGTGATAAAGCTATTGGTTAGCAGATAAGTGAACTCATACAAAGCAGGGCATCTTTAGTGCTTCCTGATGATGATCTAGGAACCAGCTATCAAAGAGTAGAAAGCCCAAGCAAACAAAATCCTCTCCAGTCACCCTAGAGAGCTTTATACTTTCAGCCCATATCACCAGGGGGTCCCAATTTTCTCTTGAGACTAATTTGATAAATGCATTTGAGGGGAAAAGTATTAATGACTGATAATGTATTTAATGCCTGATCCCATCTCAGAAAATGGCTGCACTTAGAGACCCTTCAATGGAGAGGTGAGGGGTTATCAGTGTAGGTACTAACAGAATTGGTTAGGGAGATCTAGTCTTGGTATTTCATCATGTCCTTCACCTCACACCCCAAAAATGAATAGGGCAAAAAGTAAAAATTAGGGCACTGGGATTTTTTACCACACAAAGAGGCAAAGTGCACAAGGTCACAGTAGGCGTTAGAGTCCTGTTCTTTGCCTTCCTCTACAGTGCTTTCTGCCTTCCATGACACTCCACCTCCTTGCTTTCTGGAGCCTGCAGTGTGTGTATAACATACAGTTCATGATTAAAATGCCCTCCACTGCACAGTTCAATGTAGGTTGTGGTGACATGCAAAACATGACACTTGAAGTATCAATACTTCAAATCCAAATAACTCTAAATTGAGGATATGTTTATTGCAATGGGTCAACTACCCCCAGGCTGTGGAACTACATGAATGAAACTCCAGGAGTACAGAATGCTATCCCATTCCCATCTCTGTGCAGCAGGAAGTCCAGAGGATCTGAGAGAGCGCCAGCTGGCCAAGCCAGGAAACTGTAAATTTCCAAACAATTTCCAATTAGCTTTAAAGTATCTGCTCTCTATAGAGCACTGCCTTTTACTTCAAGTCTTTGGGGGTGGTAGTAAAGGAGCTGTGACAGCTGGAGGCCAGAAAGACCCCCAACAACTCCCTGAGAAGTGGACAAGTGAAAAAAATAGCCCTCCACTACAAAGTGGCGGATGTGCAGTGGACAAACATCCTGAGATGAACTCTTTACCTATCTCAATTCTTCTTGGCTAAAGTCTATGAAATAATTAATTCCAGCCCCCTTGTCATCACTTACATGATCTAGAGAAGTTCACGGGCACTGATGACAAGGCTATCAACCTCTCCCTACAGCGCCATTCCTTTGTGTGCATGGGCTCCCCTTCCAGTCTGCTCAATCTCTGGAGGACAGAGGCCTTTGTCTCCAAAATCCCTCCCTCTACAATACAATCAGGGCTTAAGTGACTCCCTGGGCCTGTAGAACCAGTCACAATGCCCCACGCTTCCTGCCCTGAGAGCCCAGAATTCATGACCGTGCAGATAAATGAATTATACACTTGGCCAGAGATTAAGCCTGGGCCTTTGTACAGCAACCTCTGAGGTCTGGGGGAAGATTTGACCTGTCAGGATCTGTGTTCATTCTGCTTTGATGAGAGGCAGAGCAAAGCGGTCCTGGCTGTACAATCCCACACCCTGGGGTGTGATAATCAGCAAATTGCAGACAAGGAATTGGCTATTGCCTGATTCTCATTGTCCGGGGCCCAGGCCCAACAGTTCCGTGGCTGGCAGGAGGTTTTTCTGTCTCCAGATGGCAGACCTGTGTCTTGCTAAGGCAACCAAGGAGGAAGAGCATCCTGAGTAGTGGTGCCAGCTCCAAAGAGGTCACAGAGAAATTCCAAGAGGCTGAGTTCATGGAGCTAAGTCTATCCAGAATCCCACATGGGGACTGAGGCAGGAGGGAAACTTGGCTATGAACTCTTGTTGCCTTCGTTTTCAACCCAATGACTTAGGTAGAACTGGGAGACTGAGATAATCAACCAGTGCCCCTGCCCACAAATTGCTACTTCAAACCCATTCCTTAACATGCCAGCTGAGTAACCTACAAATGTGAGTCACTTAAAACCCAAACATCTTCAGGTGACCAGGGGTTTTTGGATGTCAAATAGGAGTTGTTTGTTGTTTGAAGGGTAACACTCTTGTGTTGGCTAACTCTTCATGTCTCTGTTCAAATGTCTCTAGTTCAGAAAGACCCATCACAATGCCCTGATCTACATCAGATCCCCTTATTATAGCCTGTAACCACACACATTAATTTGTTTTCATTGCACTTGTCATTTTTAATTATCTATAATTTACTTATCTCTTCAACCAATATTTATGACACATTTACTGGCTCAGTTCTAGGCTCTGCAGATACAACAGGCAAAAATCCCTGCCCTCATGTAGTTGACATCATAGAAGGGAGATGGAGATACAAAAGTAATGTTGTGTTATATACTAAGTAATGTAGGTATACAACTATTAGTCGCTCAGTTGTGTCCCACTCTTTGCAACCCATGGATGGTAGCCCGCCAGGCTCCTCTGTCCATGGAATTCTCCAGGCAAGAATACTGGAGTGGGTTGCCATTCCCTTCTCCAGGGGATCTTCTCAACCCAGGGGATCAAACCCTCATCTCCTCCATTGGCAGGTGGATTCTTTACCGCAGAGCCACCAGGGAAGCCCAAGTAAAAAATAGGGAATGCACTGTGTGGGTCTAGCTTATGCTTATGGATTAAATTAGATTCCATATATATGTATACAATGTAACTGTTACTATAAATACTTACAGATTTAAATTTATTTCCAAAAATGCAAAGCATATATGACAAAATATTAGCACTTGTTATTTCTGGATTGTGGGTTTACATGTTCATAGTTTTCTGTGTTTCTTTAAAATTTTCAAAATAAAGAGAAATTACATTATTAAAAAAAAAAAGAGAGAGAGAGAGAATGCATCTATTTCTGTGAAGTCCAGGTTAGGCTAGAACAGAACTAGAATCCTTACTTCTTTCCTAAGCTGGAGAAGTCCTTGTCTGATTCACAAGCCCTTCCTCAGCCCTTGGAAATTTTATTCTAGGATTTGTGAGTTCTTGTGGGCCCCATTTTCTAGAGAACTCATTAATTTATTAATGCATTTATTAGAGCTTACAGTAAATCTTTTATGTAATGAGGACTCTTAGAGTATGCACTGTGCAAATTTACAGAATTGTAAGGTTCATTGAGGCCTAAGGGGAAAACCCTTATTGATGCAAATCTCTCTTGATTGTCAGAGGCAACCTTCCTATCTCATAAGACAGAGTCACTTGGAGATGATGGAAAATCTTTCTTTGCTATTTGAGGACTCAGTGGCTTCTGAGTTATTCTCCAGTAGATCATTTTCCATTGTTTGAGACTATTTTTTGGAGGTGTAGGACATAGACTAAATGAGCAGCAGTCCCAGGATACTACCTGGAGGCTCCTTTCTTTTCTGGGTTATATCCCTGACTTCTCAGGTCATTTTAATTTATATGTGATTCTTCCTAAAAGAGGAATACCACAAATATCCCAGATAGCAGAGATTCTGGCCTGTTAAGATTTTAGTGAGCACTTCAGTGGGCATACCTCATTTAAGGGAAATGATTTTTACCCTATCATTTTCTACCCTAAGATGGATGCAGTAGGGATTCAACAAAAATCCTCCGAGACAGTTGTGGTTGATATCAGGGGCCTTTTGTCATTTGGTTTGAATGAACACATTCCAAGTCCCAAAGAATGTGACACTTTGGTTTGCTAACATGCAAGGGAAATAATTAATTCCTGTCTAGGGAAGAAAAAAATGTGAGATCAATCAACTGTACATGTTAAATGCCCATTGATTTGAGGCTGGAATGTCGATTTTACACAGCTCACACACTTCTCTACATCTTGCTCAATGTTATGTGGAAGCCTGGATGGGAGGGGAATTCGGGGGAGAATGGATACATGTATGTTGCTTTGCTGTTCACCTGAAACTATCACAACATTGTTAATCAGTTATGAAATGAAAAACCGAAAGCGTTAGTTGCTCAGTCATGTCTGACCCTTTGCAACTCCATGGACTGTAGCCCACCAGGCTCCTCTGTCCATGGAATTTCCCAGGCAAGAATACTGGAGTGGGTTGCCATGCCCTTCTCCAGGGGATCTTCCTGACCCAGGGATCGAACCTGGGTTTCCTGCATTGCAGGCAGATTCTTTACCATCTGAGCCAGCAGGAAAGCCCTAATCAGCTATGCTCCAAAAAAAAAAAAAGTTAAAAAAACCCAAGTTATTCTGACACGTTAAAGAAATACAAATATTTCCTAAAAGAAGGTCTGATTTAAAAAAAATTGATGTGGTAACACCTGTGGGTATTCTGCATATAGCTACCTGTATGAGTTTTGCTTGTCTTGGGGAACTGAGTTGATTGGAAGAGGAATCAGAGATGAGAATATATCAGGATCATGGGACTGAGGTGGAAAGATGGTACTGGATGGGGAGATGGGAAGTTAAGCTTGGAGACTCTGTTTACTTTACCTTATCCAGGCAAATCCTGAACTTCTTAACTCCAGTGATGAAAAAGCAACAATGGAAAATGGTGCCTCAGGAAAAAAGCGAACCCTGACCAAGTTTTGTATAAACCTTCCCCTAGATCTGCCACGGAAGCTTTCCAAAAATTGGATGGCTTAAGAAGGCTCTATCCCTCTTCAGAGCACTTACAAAGAACCCCCATTGTTGGTTCTGCTGATTGCCCAAGCCACTTTGAGCTTCACAGGGAAGAAGAAAAAAGGAAGGGTGCCTTAGAATGGTGGAGGCCTACTTCCTCAAGAGAGCTGTATGCAAAATTCAGCTCTGAGGGTCTGCTATTTGACTTGGCCCAAGGAGAGGGTCTATGTTACCTAGAAAAGTCTGTGTCAGTGCTCCATACAAAAATGTAAAACAGCATTTCACAAAGTGAGGGCTAGGATGCCCTTGGAGATTGAAAGAACTTGAGAAAGGACTGATGGTTCGATACAGGTTTTTTTGGCCACACTGCACGGCATGTGGGATCTTACTTCCCTGACCAGAGATCGAACTCGTGCTCCTTGCAGTGGAAGTGCAGTGTCTTAATCACTGTGCCACCAGGGAAGACCCAAGACTGATGGTTCAGTAAAGAGACTCACCCATAAATAGACTTCTCCCGTGCCAGCCTATGGCCTACCAAACAACACAGCATTCGGAGCCTCTTCTCTTACTTGCCCTTTTCTCCTTTATCGTCTAACTTTGTTAAGGTCCAAGTTCTGTATGTGCTCTGAATCTGTTTTTTTAGTTCTTTCTTGTCAGTGGTCTGCCAATCTCACCCTGTTAAAAAGCCCTGACTCTTTTTCTTGCCCATGTTCATTTTTCACACTTCCTCCTAATTATCTGGCAGCCAGCATATTAGGCTTCTCTTCCAACTCTAAGCTCTTAGGACAACAATCAACCACAGCCAAAATCCCTATGATACAACAACAGATCCTGTCACAGACCTATAAAATCAGGTTAAATGACAAAACCTTGATAGAAAGTATTAAAGAGACAGTTGGTATAAAGTCATCCTAAGGCAGGAGGAGAGGTTGGTGGGGCATTTCTTCCAAGAGGTAGTAATGACAGTATCCTAGCCAAGAAGTTAGGAGACTTGGTCTCAGCTCTACCATCAGTTCCCATATTTGAAAAGAAGGCTTACAAGTGACATCAGTCTTCTTTCAAAGAGGGATCTCCAAACTGCTGGTGGCTTAAGGTGGTACATAGATATGTTTATTTTATTCTAATGGTTAAGCATATATCCTATCCTAAATTTGGAAAACATTGGTTTTCCATTTTTAGTTTCATTTTAAAATAAATTTAGCCAGGTAAAATCATGAACCAACCTAAAGAATAGCATTTAGTTAAATAATAAACACTACATACAGCAAGAATAAAGGTATTATGCAAACTTGGATTTAGTGAGTGATGGGCTAGATCAGTCTTACTGGTTCTAGCATTTTGGGCCAATTAAACAATAATAGGGCTTCCCTTGTAGCTCAGTCGGTAAAGAATCTGCCTTTAGTGCAGGAGACCTGGGTTTGATCCCTGGGTTGGGAAGATCCCCTGGAGAAGGAAATGGCAACCCACTCCAGTATCCTTGCCTGGAAAATCTCATGGACAGAGGAGCCTGGCGGGCTGCAGTCCATGGTGTCACAAAAAGTCAGGTAGCATCCACATCCCTTGAGAACTTGCTAGAAACTCAAATGATCAGATCCCCACCCCAGACCTACTGAATCAGAATCTTTGGGAAGGAGGTTCAATAATCTGTGTTTTAACAAGCCGTGCAGGTAACTCTGACACGCAAACTCATACTGGAGCGTGCACCACACTGTAATGCACTAGCGTGAACCAATGGCAACAAGTGTAGGATGACGGGAAAGTAATGTGGATGGCAAACTGAGATAGAGTGAAGGTTGTTACAAGATTAGAGAAGCCTGGACATGTGTGATAGCAGAAGGGAAGGAGTCCGATTATGGATGGATTATGGAAACAGAGGAGAAGAGGAAGAAAGTAGAGCAGCTTGGGGTCCCAAAGGACAATGAGGATGCCTAACTCTTGAGTACTGGAAATTACAGAAATGGACTCAGAAGAAACTGATGCTTTCGACTTTTTCCTCATGTGACCAAAAAAAAAAAAAGATTATTAGATTTTAGTGATGGTGCAGGGGAACTGACCAGCTTTTGAGGCAAGCGATGACTGATTCAAACTCCTGTGAGCCACTGACAGGGGTGAAATAATCTTTACTCACAATGTTTAGGTCATAGGAGCAGCTGGAGACGGAGAAGGCAATGGCACCCCACTCTAGTACTCTTGCCTGGAAAATCCCATGGATGGAGGAGCCTGGTGGGCTGCAGTCCATGAGGTCACTAAGAGTCGGACACGACTGAGTGACTTCACTTTCACTTTTCACTTTCATGCACTGGAGAAGGAAATGGCAACCCACTCCAGTGTTCTTGCCTGGAGAATCCCAGGGACGGGGGAGCCTGGTGGGCTACCGTCTATGGGGTCGCCCAGAGTCAGACACGACTGAAGTGACTTAGCAGCAGCAGCAGCTGGAGATGAAGATTTTCCAATGAACCAAACCCAGTGATTACTGGTTTTTGTGGCAGCCATGAAAATGTGCCACTAAGGTCTCTTGCTTTGGGGAGCATAATTGACAGATGGCTGTAGCTGCTGATCTCTGAATCCATCACCACATTTGAGCCAAGGTCATGCTTCCATCAGGAAGTTCCCAGACAGTGGCTGAGCATGGCAAGAATACTAAGGTGGGCCCCTTCCTGTGAGATGGGCTTCCCAGGTGACACAGTGGTAAAGAACCTGCCTGCCAATGAAGGAGACACAAGAGATGCAGGTTTGATCCTTGGGCTGGGAAATGGAGGAGGAAATGGCAACCCACTCCAGTATCCTTGCCTGGAAGCTTTCATGGACAGAGAAGCCTGGTGGATTACAGTTCAGAGTCAAAAAGAGTCAGACTCAACTCTTTGACTGAGCACACGCTTCCTGTGAGACAGTGGACTCCTCTCCGATGGGCAGCTTTGGCTTGAAAACTCCCTATTGACTTGGCTGAAACACTCTCAGGACTGTCCTGTAATCTGAGATTCTACTGGTCCAATCCTCTTTCCTTCCCTCTCTCTTTCACAAGGGTCAGCCCTGCACTGTGATCTGACAGCCTCTATTTTCTTTGGGTCCCTTTCCTTTTTTCCTCACAGGCACCCAACTCAATAAACCTCTTGCATATGTGCATGCTCAGTCGCTCAGTTGTGTCTGACTCTTTGCAAACCCATGGACTGTAACCCACCAGGCTCCTCATCCATGGAATTTTCTAGGCAAAAATACTTGAGTGGGTTGCTGTTTCCTTTTCCAGGGGATCTTCCCATCCCAGGGATTGAAGGCACATGTCTTACATCTCCTGCATTGGCAGGTGGATTCTTAACCACTACGCCGCCTGGGAAGCCAAACCTGGAGAATTTCTAATGTCATATTGGAGTCTGCTTTACAGAGGTCCTAAGCTAACAAAGCATTCTTCCCCAACTATGATTTGCTATATGAGTGAAGATGTGGACTCTGAAGATATCTCAGGGTTGAATGGTTTGAGGCTAAGTGTAACTCACACTCTAAGGAGATAAGGGGAGTAGAAGTAGAGATTGTGATAACCTTCACCCCAGACCTTTACAACAGGGGACCTGCTTCATTCAAATTCCATCAGTAACATAGAGACAAATGTCAGGGTTTTATAAATTATAATTGGAAAGCTCACCGTTATACAGGTTTTGTTGTCTATGTGCATTCCACAGGAAAAGCTCTGATACCAGGCCTTGAGTAATGTGCAAGGAGTCAATGATCTGAGTAAAATGGGTGGGTCCTGGTGTGCGATGAGATGTATTATTTGCTCAGTCGTGTCTGACTCTTTGCAAACCCATGGACCGAGGCCCACTGGGCTCCTCTGTCTGTGGAATTCTCTAGGCAAGAACACTGGAGTGGGTTGCCATGCCCTTCTCCAGGGGATCTTCCTGACCCAGGGATCAAACCCGGGTCTCCCATATTGCAGGCAGACTCTTTACCATCTAAGCCATCAGACAAGTCTAAAGCATGTGAGATAACTTCCCTCTTTATTGATTGGAAGGTATCTGATTCCAGGTGAAAACGAGGCTGGTGGTGACAGCAAGATGAGGAAGAAGAATGATCCGGTAAAAGCTGAAGGAGGTAATGTTGGCAGTGAGACTTTCATTTTTTGAGTGGAGACTTCTACTACATGTACTCTTTGGGAGGGACCTCTTTGAGGCTAAATATCCCTGGGAGAAGTAAAACCTTAGGAGTCAACATCTCAGAGGAGATAGTCTGCAGTACAGTTGGAATAGAGCTCATTATGGGTGAGCTATGGGGTCTCACTGAAAGAGGAAAGTGAAAAGTGAAAGTGAAGTCGCTCAGTTGTGTCTGACTCTTTGCGACCCTATGGACTGTAGCCCACCAGGCTCCTCCGTCCATGGGATTCTCCAGGCAAGAATACTGGAGTGGGTTGCCATTTCCCTCTCCAGGGGATCTTCCTGACCTGGGGATCAAACCCAGGTCTCTTGCATTGCAGGCAGATGCTTTAACCTCTGAGCCACCAGGGAAGCCTGGATAAATGAAAAAGGCCCAAATTTTTACAACTTTCCCTTTCCCATGTTTGCACTGTTGTAGAGGACACTGACATTCTTCTCTGCCAAGAAAGCCTGAGTGTCTGGCCTGTTTTCCCCTAGATCCAGTGTATGGCAGGAACCAAGCCAAACCAATCTTTTTTTTTGGTATATTTTAATCCTTTGGCTACACCACATAGTGTGTGGGTCTTAGTCCCACAACCAGGGATTGAACCCATGCCCCCTGCATTGGCAGCACCAAGTGTTAACCATTGGACCACCAGGGAAGTACCACAAGCCAATCTTGTAAAGAAAATTATAAGTTACTAGTTGAAGGTGTGTCTTCCTGTGGAAACTAGGGATCAGGCCTCTCTTACTTGTGCCTTCAGAAGAGCTGAGAAGCTTCAGACACACTGAAATTTGCTTTACTGAGAGGATTATAAGGATTATAATCAACTAACTGAAAAACAACTAATTGAAAGGATCATAAGCAACTAATTGCAAAAACAAGTATGGGATCTTTAAGACACAAAAAAGTGTTAAAAAAAAAAAAAGGAACGAGAGTAAACGCTCTGATACAACTTGTGGTTTAGTGGGAATGTTCAATAGCGGTGGAAACTTTAGGATACAAAGACACCTTCTATACAGAGGCGCTGAATATTTGTTAAGAAACAGATGCACCTGGCAGTTAAATGATAATGCCATTAACCACAATTATACCCTTCTCCTGATTGTTCATTTATAATCATTATACTACTTAATAAATAATAAATGTGATTCTCACTTTGCAAATCATTTAACATTGCCAATCTAAAGAATCATTTAGATTGTAAAGACAATCTAAAAGAAAGAAAGAAAGTGAAGTCACTCAGTCGTGTCTGACTCTTTGCGATCCTGTGGACTGTAGCCTACAATCTAAAGAAGGGGTAACTCCAAAGGGGAAGGGGTTGTTGCTGCTGTTCAGTTGCTAAGTTTTGTCTGACTCTCTGTGACCCCACGGACTGCAGCACACCAGGATTCCCTGTCCTTCACTGTCTCCCAGAGTATGCTCAAACCCATGTCCATTGAGTCACTGATGTCATCCAACCATTTCATCCTCTGTCACTCCCTTCTCTTCCTGCCCTCAATTTTTCCCAGCATCAGGGTCTTTTCCAATGAGTCAGCTCTTCACATCAGGTGGCCAAAGTATTGAAGGTTCAGTTTCAGCATCGGTCCTTGCAATGAATATTGAGGGTTGATTTCCTTTAGGATTGACTGGTTTGATCTCCTTGCTGTCCAAGGGACTCTCGAGAGTCTTCTCTGGCACCATAATTCAAATGCATCGATTCTTTGGCACCCAGCCTTCTTTATGGTCCAACTCTTCCATCCATACATGACTACTGGGAAAACTAGTTTGACAAGATAGACATTTGTCAACAAAGTGATGTCTCTGCTTTTTAATACGCTGTTTAGGTTGGTCATAGCTTTTCTTCCAATGAGCAAGCGTCTTTTAATTTCATAGCTGCAGTCACCATCTGCAGTGATTTTGGAGCCCAGAAAAATAAAGTCAGCCACTGTTTCCATTTTTTCCTCATCTACTTGCCATGAAGTATTAGGATTGGATGTCATGATCTTAGTTTTCTGAATGTTCAGTTTTAAGCCAGCTTTTTCACTCTCCTCTTTCACTTTCATCAAGAGGCTCTTTAGTTCCTCTTCACTTTCTGCCATAAGGGTGGTATCATCTGCATATCTGAGGTTATTGATATTTCTCCTGACAATCTTGATTCCAGTGTGTGCTTTATCCAGCCCAGCATTTTGCATGGTGTAATCTGCATATAAATTAAACAAGCAGGGTGACAATATACAGCCTTGACATACTCCTTTCCCAATTAGGAACCAGTCCATTGTTCCATGTCTGGTTACAACTGTTGCTTCTTGACCTGCATACAGGTTTTTCAGGAGGCAGGTCAGGTAGTCTGATATTCCCATCTCTTGAAGAATTTTCCACAGTTTGTTGTGACCCACACAGTCAAAGGCTTTAGTGTACTCAATGAAGCAGAAGTAGAGGTTTTTCTGGAATTCCCTTGCTTTTTCTATGATTCAATAGATGTTGGTGATTTAATCTCTGGTTCCATTGCCTTTTCTAAATCCAGCTTGTACATGTGGAAGTTCTTGGTTCACTTATTGTTGAAGCCTAGCTTGAAGGATTTTGAGTATTACCTTACTAGTATGTGAAATAAGTGCAGTTGTACAGTAGTTTGAATGAATATTCTTTGGCATTGCCCTTCTTTGGGATTGGAATGAAAACTGACCTTATCCTGTTCTGCAGCCACTGCTGAGTTTTCCAAATTTGCAGGCATATTGAGTGCAACACTTTAACAGGATCATTTTTAGGGTTTTAAGTAGCTTAGCTGGAATTCCATCACCTCCACTAGCTTTGTTTTTAGTAATGCTTCCTAAATCCCACTTGACTTCACACTCCAGGATGTCTGGCTCTAGGTGAGTGACCCCACCACTGCAGTTATCTGGGTGATTAAGACCTTGGTTATCTGGTCATTAAGAAGAGAAGCGAAAGGCAAAGGAGAAAGGGAAAGATATACCCAACTGAATGCAGAGTTCCAAAGAAGAGCAAAGAGAGATAAGAAAGCCTTCTTAATTGAATAATGCAAAGAAATGGAGGAAAACAATAGAATGGGAAAGACTAGAGATCTCTTCAAGAAAATTAGAGATACTAAGGTGCCGTCGTACAACAAAGTGAATCAGCTGTATATATACATCTATTTTCTCCCTCTTGAGCCTTCCTCCCACCTCACCCCCATCCTACCCCTCTAGGTCATCACAGAGTACTGAATTGAGCTCCCTGTGCTACCCAGGAAGTTCCCACTAGCTGTATATTTTACCTCTTGCATTGTTGGTTGGAATGTAAATTGATAGAGTCATTATGGAGAACAGTATGAAGGTGAAGTCACTCAGTCGTGTCCGACTCTCTGTGACTCCATGGACTGTAGCCTACCAGGCTCCTCCGTCCATGGGATTCTCCAGGCAAGAATACTGGAGTGGGTTGCCATTTCCTTCTCCAGGGGATCTTCCCGACCCAGGAATCGAATCCAGGTCTCCCGCACTGGAGGCAGAGACTTTAACCTCTGAGCCACCAGGGAAGCCCATAACAGTATGAAGGTTTCTTTAAAAACTAAAAATAGAGCTACCCTATGACCCAGCAATCCCACTACTGGTCACATGCCCTGAGAAAACCATAACTCAAAAGACACATGTATTACAGTGTTAATTGCAGTGCCATTTACATAGCCAGGACATAAACGTCTTTATCCATATAGATGCAATTTAGATAACTTGACAAATAAGGCATGGTTTTGAATGTCCACTTCACTATTATTATTACATAAAAATTGTATACAGTAACTTTGTGTCAGAGCGGTTCATGATTTATCTCTGTAGCACTGAGATTAGGGTAATGTTTCATGTTGCAAAAAGAAGCCTAACTTTTTAGAGTTTGTTTATTAGTAAAGCAGTTTATTTTTAGTTTTCTGCTTGTATCTTCACAATTTCTGCTTTATAGGTAATAAAAATCCATCATGTTATTATGTTTACTTAAGTATATTGTCACTTATAAGCATGTTAGCTTTTAGGTTTTCCAGAAAATTATTGTATTTCTATTGAGTAATATAGGCAGATCTGCACTGCCCTGCTTTTAAGGCTACCCTTCATAAAGTCCTCAAGTGAGTAGGATCCCTGTTACGTTGCTATAAGCTTCCCTCACAGTGCTTAGCACTGTGTTAGCTTATTAACACCTATCTGGAGAATGAATAATGATTTCACACTCTTTGACTTAAATATTACAAGTATTAACTACCATGAAAAAAATCAGCTCTATAAGATTTTGGTGATAAGAATAAGTTGCTAATTTTTGGACTGTGTTGACAATGAATACTACGGTTTATAACTAATAATAATATTACTAGGAAACATCTTACATTGAGTTTTCTTTAAACCATTGTAATACTTTTCACATTTATTAACATACTTAATTATCACTATATCCCTGTGATGTAAGTATTGGTTTTATCCTCATTTTTACAGATGGGAAAACTGATCCTCAGGAAGGTTAAGATACTTGTTAACCTAAGTTCAGGTCAGGTTGTGCTCAGACACTCAGTTGTGTCCAGGTGTTTGTGACTCCATGGGCTTTAGCCCGCCAGGCTCCTCTGTCCACGGGATTCTCCCAGCAAGAATGCTGAAGTGGGGTAGCCATTTCCTTCTCCAGGGGATCTTCCTGACCCAGGCATCTCATATCTCCTGCATTGGCAGGCAGATTCTTTTTAGTGACAAAGCTGATTTTCAGATTCAAAGCACTTGGCTCAGAAATCCATTTTTGTAAACTCTATTCTGTCTCCATAAAATCATCTTGTTTTAATATGTGAATAAAATTAATCCCTTGTACTTGAAGAGCTTTGGTTTTCAGCTTACAAAACTACATTATATTAGAAATGTAAACTGTTTCTTAGCATAATTTTAAAGAGATATATTCAGTAGCTTAGAGAGTGATTTACTTGGTGACCTTAACTTGGTTGTGGAGAAGTTTATGTAATGGTTGGCAGGAGGAATCTTTACCACTAGCGCCACCTGGGATGTCCCTTATATATTGGTAAATTTAGTTACTAGTTATTCGGGAGTTTTACACTTTTTAGATTGTAACAACTTATTTCCTTTTATTCTTCATCATGTAAATGTGTGACACTATACATCAGAAGTCAGCAAGATTTTTCCATAAAAAGAAAGATATATTTTAAAGAGAAAGATATATTTTAGGTTTTGTAGCTAACATGTGATTTTTGTCACATTTCTCTGTGTTTGCTTTTCACAACCCCTACAAAATGAAAAACCATTCTTAGCTTACAAGTCTTATTACAAAGAGACTGCATGAGCCAAAGTTTTTCAGTTTCTGTTATAGGGTATACGTCGAGAGATTAAGGCAAGGAACACTGAATCTACAAAAGCAGTTCTAATATCTTGCATGTTGATTACACAGAGTGGTAACAAATTTCCACTTAAAAACATCTGCGTTACTTTTGCTCATTTTGAAAAAATTCTGATTTTATTTTTCCAAGTAAGTTGAAAAAAAAATGAACATGATCAAAATCCCATCAAGAGTTTTGTACACATAGACAAGGTTCTTTTAAAATTTACATGGAAAAAAATAAGCCACAGAGTATCTAAAATGATTTTGAGAAGGAAAAAAGTGAGAGGAATCACTCTATCCAGTATGAAGGCCTGGTGCATAACCACAGATGTCAAGACAGTGTGGTACTGGCAGAGGATAAGCTAGACGTAGATATAACAGACCTAACAGAGCTGAGAATCTTGAACTAGATTTACACGGATACGCCCAGCTGATTTTGGACAAAAGTGCAACAGCTATCTGATGAAGGAAAATAAACTGTGTAACAAATGCTGCTAGAGCAATTGGACATTCTTAGGCAGAAACAAAGAACCCACCTAAACCACACATTATATACAAAAATTAACCAAGATTAGATTATGGGTTTAAATGAAAAGTGTAAAGCTATGAAGAATTGATGCTTTTGAACTGTGGTGTTGGAGAAGACTCTTGAGAGTCCCTTGGACTGCAAGGAGATCCATCCAGTCCATTCTGAAGATCAACCCTGGGATTTCTTCGGAAGGAATGATGCTAAAGCTGAAACTCCAGTACTTTGGCCACCTCATTCGAAGAGCTGACTCATTGGAAAAGACTTTGATGCTGGGAGGGATTGAGGGCAGGAGGAGAAGGGGACGACCAAGGATGAGATGGCTGGATGGCATCACGGACTCGATGGATGCGAGTCTGAGTGAACTCCGGGAGTTGGTGATGGACAGGGAGGCCTGGCGTGCTGCGATTCATGGGGTCGCAAAGAGTCGAACACGACTGGGTGACTGAATTGAACTGAACTGATGAAGTATTTAGGACAAAATATAGCAAAAAGTCTTTGGGCCTAGTGAAAGAATTTTTAGCTTTGATGCCAAAAGCATGACTCTTATGAGGGAAAATTGATAAATTGGACTTTATAGAAATTAAGAACTTTTATTCTGTGAAAGACTCTGTCAAGAGAATTAAAGACCGGTTACAGACTAGAAAAAAATATTTGCAAACCATACATCCAGCAAAAGACTAATACCTAGAATATATTAAGAGCTCTCAGCTATTAGTGGTTACATGAACTGCTGAATTCTGCTAGTTTGTCACTTTTTAGGACATGAGATTGGAAGGGCAACATAAATTTGTATATATATTACACGTGTCTATAAGTATTTTATATAATTTATATTTAAATACATTTTATATATGATTATGTGTATTTATATTTGCTGTTGTTGTTTAGTCACTAAGTCATGTCCTACTCTCTGGTGACCCCATGGACTGAAGCCCACCAGGCTCCTCTGTCCATGGAGTTTTCCAGGCAAGAAAACTAGAGTAGGTTGCCATTTCCTTCTCCAGGGGATCTTCCTGACTCAGGGATCAAAGCAGCATCTCTTGTGTCTCCTGCACTGACAGGTGCATTCTTTACCACTGAGTTACTTGGGAAGTCCGTGTATTTATAGAGATGTGTGTGTGTGAGCTCAGTTGCTCAATCATGTCTGACTCTTTGTGATTCTATGGGCTATAGCCCACCAGGCTTCTCTGTTCATGGGATTTTTCAGGTAAGAATACTTGAGTGGGTTTCCATTTCCTACTCCAGAGGATCTTCCCAGTCCAGGAATTGAACCCACCTCCCCTGCATTGGTGGGTAGACTTTTTACCACTGAGTCACCTAGGAAGCATTTATATGCTGCTGCTGCTGCTGCTGCTAAGTCGATTCAGTCATGTCCGACTCTGTGCGACCCCATAGACCGCAGCATTTATATATATCTATCTATATAAATTTACATGTTTTACATATACTTATATATATTTTACATATTATATAAAAAGAGTATACGTGTGTGTGTGTGTGTGTATATCAGGCCTCATTTAAAGCTGCCTGCACAACTTGATTTGCTATTTCTAAGAATAACTTATGTAGTCAAATTGGTTTCCCATTTGTGACATGTGATCTTCAAAATGTATATATTAACTTTGGAAGCTATTTCCCCCATCTTTAATCCATCCAGAGGAAGATACCCTTTATCAGTCACTGCAGCGTTTTCATTGTCCTGTATGAGAGACAGTGTCGATCAAGACACAAAATCCACTGCCTTTTTTTGAGGAATAACTTCCTGTTAACAGGATATACTCAGACTAAAACAGGCCAGATAGCAACAAAATTCATTTCTGTCCACAATTGTTTCTCCACTATTTGGAACTTCCTATTCTCTTGGGGCTTCCCTGATAGCCCAGTTGGTAAAGAATCCACCTGCAATGCAGGAGACCCTGGTTTGATTCCTGGGTAGGAAGATCCCCTGGTGAAGGGATAGGCTACCCACTCCAGTGTTTTGGGGCTTCCCTTGTAGCTCAGCTGGTAAAGAATCCACCTGCAATGTAGGAGACTTGGGTTTGATCCCTGGCTTGGGACGATACCCTGGAGAAGGGAAAGGCTACCAACTCCAGTATACTGTCCTGGAGAATTCCATGGACTGTATAGTCATCAGAGTCCCAAAGTGTTGGGCATGACTGAGCGACTTTCACTTTCACTTCTTTCTACTCTCTTGAGAGTCATACATTAAATTCCCTTTTCAAAGCCATGCATTCATGGTGGACATTCATTATGTTATAGTATCCCATATATGCTATACACACATTTATGTCAATGTCTCATCCTGCCCTCTTAAGATTATTTATAATTTAAAATTAAACCATGTATTTTTTTCTCATAAGATTCTCAGAGGTTCTTTTAGAAAATTCCTCCTCTAGCTATCAGTTATATGAAGGATATATTCAAGTAGCATACTATTAGAGAAGCCACTCAAATATTTTGCAAGTATCTCTCAAGGATGACTTTTCTGGATGACAAACCATAGTGATATATTACTTGAATGTCAGATGCCCATAGCAAGCATTCTAAAGATGGTACATACTTTGGTACACTTTAAAAAATCACCAACATGTTTTCGTCAAATTTCAGGTTGATTTAGGAACTGCAAAGATGCATTTGATATAGAAGTTTCAAAGACTTTCAGAGTCTTATCAGATCAACTGGTATATAGGAGGAATAACTCAGCAATGAATCAAAAAGATTTCTTTTTGACTAAGACCCTAGATTCAGTGTTAGTTTACTTTTTTCGGAGATCTAAACTTTAGAAGAGAAAAGTTTTAAAAATTTCACTAAACTGTCAATTCTTCTGAGATAAAATTAGGCCTGTATTATTTTTATAAGTTCTTTTTGGATTATGAAGCAAATATATATTATAGTAGTAAGTATATAAGAATTCAAAGAACAAATAGAAGAAACTGCTCTTAACATAAGAAATCAGCATTAGCATTTTGATGCATTTTTTTCAAATTTTTGTCTCTGAATATTTTTCACAGTTAAAAAATAGTGTATATAAAAATTTCTATCATGACTTTTCACCTATCATTATATCAATAACACTAGCATATTCCTGTCTCTTATA
>SJYT01073198.1:13248-45802 GCA_006410635.1 Cephalophus harveyi | reverse complement strand
TGTATTCTTGCCACCTCTTCTTAATATCTTCTGCTTCTGTTAGGTCCATACCATTTCTGTCCTTTATCAACCCCATCTTTGCATGAAATGTTCCCTTGGGATCTCTGATTTTCTTGAAGAGATCTCTAGTCTTTCCCATTCTGTTTTTTTCCTCTATTTCTTTGCAGTGATCGTCTAGGAAGGCTTTCTTATCTCTCCTTGCTATTCTTTGGAACTCTACATTCAGATGCTTATATCTTTCCTTTTCTCCTTTGCTTTTCACTTCTCTTCTTTTCACAGGTATTTGTAAGGCTTCCCCAGACAGCCATTTTGCTTTTTTGCATTTCTTTTCCATGGGGATGGTCTTGATCCCTGTCTCTTGTACAATGTTACGAACCTCATTCCATAGTTCATCAGGCACTCTATCTATCAGATCTAGTCCTTTAAATCTATTTCTCACTTCCACTGTGTAATCATAGGGGATTTGATTTAGGTCATACCTGAATGGTATAGTGGTTTTCCCCACTTTATTCAATTTAAGTCTGAATTTGACAATAAGGAGTTCATGATCTGAGCCACAGTCAGCTCCCGGTCTTGTTTTTTCTGACTGTACAGAGCTTCTCCATCTTTAGCTGCAAAGAATATAATCAGTCTGATTTTGGTGTTGACTATCTGTTGATGTCCATGTGTAGAGTTTTCTCTTGTGTTGTTGGAAGAGGGTGTTTGCTATGACCAGTGCATTCTCTTGGCAAAACTCTTTTAGCCTTTGCCCTGCTTCATTTTGTGCTTCTATATGTTAGTATACTGTATTGGCATTTTTCTTTCTGGCTTACTTTACTCAGTATAATAGGCTCCAGTTTTATCCACTTCATTAGAACTGATTCAAATGTATTCTTTTTAATGGCTGTGTAACACTCCATTGTGTATACGTACCACAGCTTTCTTATACATTCATCTGCTGATGGACATCTAGGTTGCTTCCATGTACTGGCTATTATAAGCAGTGCTGCAATGAACATTGGGGTACACGTGTCTCTTTCAGTTCTGATTTCCTTGGTGTGTATGCCCAGCAGTGGGATTGCTGGGTCATATGGCAGTTCTATTTCCAGTTCTTTAAGGAATCGCCATACTGGTCTCCATAGTGGCTGTACTAGTTTGCATTCCCACCAACAGTGTACGAGGGTTCCCTTTTCTTAACTTTTAAATGCACTGGGAAACAGGAAAAATTCTGTGACTCTCTATTGCTATATTTGCTTTATTGCTGTGGCCTGGAACTGAACCCTTGATATCTTCAAGTGAAGTAAAGTGAAAGTCACTCAGTCGAGCCTGACTCTTTGTGACTCTATGGACTGTAGACTGCCAGGCTCTGTCCATGAAATTCTCCAAGCAAGAATACTGGAGTAGGTTGCCATGCCCTTCTCCAGGGCATCTTCCTCACCCAGGGAGCAAACTCAGGTCTCCCACATTGCAGACAATATCTTCAAGACATGCCTTTAAAAATACATTTCCAAACAACTGTCATTGCAGCAGCTACCACTAGATGTCATGCACTTCTTATTTTGTCTTCTCACAGATAGTAGCTTCTATTAGAGAATATAGTAGGTCCCTCAGAATTTAAATCTTAGACTCTTGGTGGACATGGGTTATAAGGACTTTAGGCATACATTAGGATTTGATAAAATTAACTGTCACTAAGATTGTATCTATCTATAGAAATAAGACCTATTTTGATCAAATTGACCTGTTAATTTAGTCAAATTTAGATTTGATTAATTTAAAGTCTGCTTTATGAATTTGAGAAATACTTGCCATGTTTTTATCTAATTTTACCTATAAATATAGATTTGAAACATGGATATAGGCCCTGTTGTACTATGTATTTATTCAATTTTAGCCTCTGAGAAGTATTTTTATATTCCTGTCATGCAAAGTCAATGCATATTGGATCTGTGTTATGACTTTAGCAGAGCCATTTGTTGAAGCAGAACCATCTTAGACTCTATTTACAGCATTCTGTTACTGGAATAATAAGGAACAGCACAACCTCTAAAATACACTCACAGATCAGGAAAAGAATGCTATCTTGTGTTTAAAATAAACTCTTAAGGAGCTTGTTTACCCACTCTCATTTAAAAAAAAAAAAAAAGAACATTTAAAGTTTTAGTTTGAAAATGGTGTGTATTTCTTCCCTAGTAACTTTTGGAGATAGTGTAGCTAAGAGAACATGGAAGATTAAAATTACATGGTAAATTAGAAGATTTGTATTAAATTGTTTAGCTTTTATTTATACCTTCCTAAATATGTCACAGGTTCCATAGCCATTTCTCTCACCTGAATTATCATATTCTAATCTTTAATTTATATATGTGAGAATCACATGAGACAATATGTATAAGCTTATTACAGAATTAAAAGGTCCTGGTCATTCCTCTAATTCACATGTAAACTTGGACTTTCTCTTAATCTCTCCCAGAGTAATTAGTGGTGGGGGAATATGGGTTACACATGTGAGGATAAGGGACAGGGAACAGACATATTTCTCCTGCCTTCTCTTCTAGCCCTGTTTTTTTGGAATTAGTTCCATTTGTGGAATTTCTTTGCTCGGTGCAGGCTTCTCTAAGCTTTGAAAATCAGCCTTCTTTATCTTTAAATAGCACCAACATGGGGCTGAATTTGCTTACAAATTTTCAGAGCAAGATAGGTGTTTATGTTGGAGCACTACAAAACTAAAATTGAATATTAAAATATTTTGTTGTAAAAAAAAAAAAAGTAAAAGGAGTACAGTGATTTATAACAAAGAAAAGTAATTAACTCAAAAGTCTAGTGTTGCTAACATCAAAACTACTCTATATCCTTTTCCATATCCCATTTACATTGATTAACATCCTTCCAGGTGCCTAAAAGATAAAGAATATGGAGGCTTGGCAGCAATCATTGAGTCAACAGTGAAATCCCTCTACCAATATAATTTTTAGCTCTTTAGAAAAGGCTCTGTATCTTTAAGATGCTTTTAATCTTTGTGCCTCTCATGGTTGGGGGGCTGTAAGCAATTCACAAGCTGTAAGAGTCCAGGGGAACCTGTCAGGCAAGCTAGACAGTTATCAGAGGGGGTTTGAGCTGAAACATCCCTTTCAAATGCAGAAGACTAAAGCCCTGAGCTGACTTTTTCCAGGGTGTGTCAGAAGAGTGGAAAAGTGGGCAGATTTTTATTTTGAGGGGGTACATGCTCAGGAAATACCAGGGGGAAAACCTGAGGTCTGATTAGCCTTGCCATCAGAGCTCTGCTGCATGACCTTGTCACGGGTGGAATTCCTCACACTGGCTCCCGGCAACTCATTATCAGAGAAATGCAAATCAAGACCACAATGAGGTACCATTTCATGCCAGTCAGAATGGCTGGTATCCAAAAGTCTACAAGCAATAAATGCTGGAGAGGGTGTGGAGAAAAGGGAACCCTCTTACACTGTTGGTGAGAATGCAAACTAGTACAGCCACTGTGGAGAACAGTCTGGAGATTCCTTAGAAAACTGGAAATAGAACTGCCTCATGACCCAGCAATCTCACTGCTGGGCACACACACCGAGGAAACCAGAATTGAAAGAGACACATGTACCCCAATGTTCATCGCAGCACTGTTTATAATAGCCAGGACATGAAGTAACCTAGTTGTCCATCAGCAGATGANCTGCCTTATGACCCAGCAATCCCACTGCTGGGCATACACACCGAGGAAACCAGAATTGAAAGAGACACATGTACCCCAATGTTCATCGCAGCACTGTTTATAATAGCCAGGACATGAAGTAACCTAGTTGTCCATCAGCAGATGATTGGATAAGAAAGCTGTGGTACATATACACAATGGAGTATTACTCAGCCATTAAAAAGAATACATTTGAATCAGTTCTAATGAGATAGATGAAACTGGAGCCTATTATATAGAGTGAAGCAAGCCAGAAAGATAAAACACCAATACAGTATACTAACGCATGTATATGGAATTTAGAAAGATGGTAACGATAACCCTGTATGCAAGACAGCAAAAGAGACACAGATGTATAGAACAGTCTTTTGGACTCTGTGGGAGAGGGTGAGGGTGGGATGATTTGAGAGAATGGCATTGAAACATGTATATCATATATGAAATGAATCACCAGTCCAGGTTCGATGCATGATACTGGATACTTGGGGCTGGTGCACTGCGATGACCCAGAGAGACTGTACGGGGAGGGAGGTGGGAGGGGGTTCAGGATGGGGAACACGTGTACACCAATGGCAGATTCATGTTGATGTATGGCAAAACCAATTCAATACTGTAAAGTAATTAGCCTCCAATTAAAATAAATAAATTTATATTTAAAAAATAAATAAATAAATTCTGATCCAAAATAGCAGGGCCATAATAGAACTTACTAAAATAGTTTTGGCCAAATACACAACATCCTGAGGTATTACTTGATAAGACTAGTTTTGAATGAATCCTGTCACTGATAAATTAAGTATTCACATATAAAGATTAATCATGTCAAGCTATTTTGTAATTCAGAAATTTTATTTTCCAAAAAGAATAAAATGGAAGTAAACTCTGACTACTTAAAATGGGCTTGGAAAAAAAAAAAAAAGAAGTATTTGCCCAATCCAAAGTGAAACAGAGCTTCTGTTTTTTTTTCTAGCTATTTTATGATTTTAGTTTTCACAGTTAGGTCTGTAATCCATGTTGAGTTTTTTTTTTTTAATATATGGTAAAGAGGTATGGACTGAAATTCATATTTTTTTTGGTGTATGGATATCCAGTTATTCCAGAACCATTTCTGCAAAACATGATCTTATATTCACTGAATTGTATTTGCAAACTTTTCAATAATTAGTTATTTATCGTATGTATGTGTGTGTGTCTATGTATGCTACACTGTTTTGTCTACCTTCATAAAATACCACAGAGATCTTATAACTATACATGTACACTAAGTTTTGAAATTAGGTAGTTTTAGTCCTACAACTTTCTTCTTCTAGCTTGAATCTGCTTGGTTATTCTGTACTTTACAAATGATTGCATTTATAAATGAATAGCATTTACAAATGAATTAGGAAATCAGCCTGTCATTTTCTATGTAAACATTACTGAAATGTAATTGGGGCAGAGTTGAAAATATTGGATCATCTGGCCCAGGAATTTTGTATATATATATCCATTCATGTTCTGGCCTTTAAATTTTCTCTCAACAAATTTGTGTGACCTACAAATCAGTGTAAAGAAGGCTGAATGCCAAAGAATTGATGCTTTTGAACTGTGTTGTTGGAGAAGACTCTTTAAAGTCCCTTGGACTGCAAGGAGATCCAACCAGTCCATCCTAAAGGAAACCAATCTGGAATATGCATTAGGATTGGTACTGAAGCTGAAGTTCCAATACTTTGGCCACCCGATATGAAAAGCCAAGTCATTAGAAAAGACCCTGATGCTGGGAAAGAGTGAAGGCAGAAGGAGAAGGGGATGACAGAGGATGAGATGGTTGGATGGCATCACTGACTCAATGGACATGGGTTTGAGCAAGCTCCAGCAGATGCTGAAGAACAGGGAAGCCCGGCATGCTGGAGTCCATGGTGTTGCAAAGACTCAGACATGATTGAGTGACTGACGGACAACAGCAGCAACAACAAATTGGTGTACAAGATTGCATCTTTTGTCAGATATATCACCTAAGTATTTTACATTTTGATACTACTAATGTGTTCAATTACTCCTTGCTGGTATATGGAAATCAGTTGATTTTCTATATTGATTTGATATCCTTCAAACTTGATAATTCATTTATTATTCCTTTTTGCCTTTTTGTAGATTGCATAGGATTTTCTACGTACACAATCATGATATTTGTAACTAAAGAGATTATTATTCTTCAAAAAAAAAAAAAAGAGATGAAGCCTCCAATACAAATACTATGCAATATAATTTTCACTAGTGCATTTCTCAAAAGGTGTTTTTATAGCACTACTCTTATACCATCCCTTCTTGGTCTCAGTCTAAAGACAATGAGACATCTCTAACAATCACCATGGAATTTTAGACACTGTTCGACAAGTTCTACTGGGGAGAAAAAGAACAGAATTGGTCCTTTGAACAGAGTAAAATTATTGCCCAGGTTGTAAGGTGAAGCTAGCAAGGGATTATGCATTATTTGATATCAGGATTATCAGAGTAAAGGTGAAGCTATTGAAACCAATATTCCCTAATACATATACACACACACACATACATATATGTGTGTGTATAGGGCTTCCTGGGTGGCTCAGCTGGTAAAGAATCTGCCTGCAATGCAGGAGACCCCGGTTCAATTCCTGGGTTGGGAAGTTCCCCAGGAGAAGGGATAGGCTACCCACTCCAGTATTCTTGGGTTTCCTTGGTGGCTCAGATGGTAAAGAATTTGCCTTTAATGCAGGAGACCTGAATTCAATCCCTGGGTTGTAAAGATCCCTGGAGGAGGGCATGACAACCCACTCTAGCATTCTTACTCAGAGAATCCGCATGATCAGAGGAGCCTTGTGGGCTACAGTCCATGGGGTCGCAAAGAGTTGGACCTGACTGAGGGGCTAAGCACAGCACAGCATGTGCGTATATATAAATGTGTGTATATGTGTATATTTATATATACATACACGTATGTGTATATGTGTGTAATTATATATGTATAATATATAAGTTGCTTCAGTTGTGTCTGATTCTTTGTGACCCTTTGGACTGTAAATGGCCAGGCTCCTCTGTCCATGGGATTCTCCAGGCAAAACTACTGGACTGTTGCCTTTTCCTCCCCCAGCAGATCTTTCCGATCCAGTGATCGAAGATGTCTCTTACATCTCCTGCATTGGCAGGTGAGTCCTTTACTGCTAGTGCCACCTGTTAAGCTCTGTTTTGATGCAGTCAAATTTAAAATCACTACTGGATTAGACACAGAGATTGAACTCATTAGTATTAGTATAGGCTACCTCTGAAGACTTGGATTAGATTGCACATTGTATTCTTAACATTTAGAAGCCTCACTATTGGATGACTATACTTTCTACAGTTATTCAATTTTTCAACAACTGTGTATTCTTTTATTTTCATTTTCCATCGAGGAAAAGAGATGCTCATGGAGGTGGGATACTTGGTCTAAGACCATTTGTTTAGATGAGTAGATCAGAACTAGCAAACACATGTCTCATTACTGATTTCAGTTTGTGTGGTCTTGTCAATACACTACACTGAAAATAGTTTCCTAACTCTCCACTATTAGAATCAAATTTTTTATTAAGTTGATATCTTTAGAAGTACCAGAGAGATATGGGTAGGAGAGGAGAGTTCAAAATGTTGAGTGAAATGAGAGCCTATGAACAAAATCATCATAGATTGCTGTGAGGACACCGTGTAACAGAATACCATATTGGTTGATTACAAGCAACATAATTTCAGGTTGATTATGGTATCCTTAGGTTCTGATTTCTTGATGCATAATACTTTTTTTTCCTAATATTTTGTGTATCTAAAAAAGATGTTGGGAACCTGGAGAAAAGACAAGAAGAAGTCTAACTGTTGATTTAACCAGAGGAATAAAATATTTATTTTTTCCCCTGAACTTAAGACAATGTGATACATAGCATCTGCCATTTACAATATGACCTGAACAAAAGAATTATTTTCCCTTTGTTTCTCAATGTTTATATCCCTGAGGTTATATGTATATATGTTAAACAGAAAGGTATTTTCTTAGATTTTGTTGTACTGACCTCTCTCTGGCTGATGCTAAAGCCATCCTTGTCTCCATTTTCACTGGCAAACTCACAGCTCTTCAGGCACAGAATGAACACATCCCTGGGTAGAGCTCATACTGCCAATTACTGATGGGTACCTGTGGTTTCTTGGTGAACTATTGTCTCTGGAGCTGTCAGTCTATGAAATTTCATGAACACTGAAATATATTTAATTAAAAGGAGAGGAGGAGAAGTAGGAGCAGAAGAGAAACATCTGAAAAGGTCAGTTACCCAACTTGCCAGTATATCCACAGATACTAGGACTTATATCCAATTGCCCATGTAAACATGAATTAAATAAATTCAGAAAAAAATGCTATAGGTGAAGAGCGAATGCTAGGTTCCTTTAGTCCTGGATTTTACAAACAAAAATGTTCCTCTAATGGATGACAATGCTTCTCAGTATTTTCTTGTCTTTTGATACATCACTTTGTGATCTTATTAAAGCCAACGGGCAGCAACACATCATTTTGTTTCAGACCAACAACATTGTCATGTCAATTGCTTAGGAACAAGGTGTCGATGAAATGAAAAAACAATCCATAGATGGGAGAAAATATTTCCAAATGATTCAACAAACCAGGGAGTAATCTCCAAAATACACAAAAAATTAAGGCTCTATGTAAAAAGACAATCCAAATGAAAACAAACAAACCAATCAAAAAATGGGTAGAAGATCCAAGCAGAGAGTTCTGCAAACAAAACCTACAATTGGCCAAAAGGCACATGAAAAGATGTTCAACATCACTGATTATCAGAGAAATGCAAATCAAAGCTACAATGGAGTATCACACATCAATCAGAATGGCCATCATCAAAAAGTCTACAAATAATGAATGCTGGAGAAGGTTTGGAGAAAAGAGAAGCTTCCTACACTGCTGCTAAGAATACAAATTGGTACAACAGTGTCAGACTTTATTTTGGGGGGCTCCAAAATCACTGCAGATGGCGACTGCAGCCATGAAATTAGAAGACGCTTACTCCTTGGGAGAAAAGTTATGTCCAACCTAGATAGTATTTTCAAAAGCAGAGACATTACTTTACCGACTAAGATCTGTCTAGTCAAGGCTATGGTTTTTCCTGTGGTCATGTATGGATGTGAGAGTTGGACTGTGAAGAAGAGAGGATGAGATGGCTGGATGGCATCACGGACTCGATGGACATGAGTCTGAGTAAACTCCTAGAGATGGTGATGAACAGGGAGGCCTGGCGTGCTGCGATTCATGGGGTCGCAAAGAGTCGGACACAACTGAGCGACTGAACTGAACAACCATTATGGAGAGGAGTATGGAGGTTCCTTAAAAAACTTAAAATAGAACTAACATATGATCCAGTAATTCCTCTCCTGGGCATGCATTCAGAGAAAACCATAATCCAAAAGAATACATGCACCCCAATATTCATTGCAGTACAATAGTCAAGACATGGAAGCAACCTAAATATCCATCAACAGAGAAATGGATAAAGAAGATGTGGTACATGCATCCAAGGAACTATTACTTAGCCATAAAAGAGAATGAAATAATGCTATTCACAGTAAGATGGAGGCAGCTAGAAATTATATTAAGTGAAGTAAGTCAGACAGTTCAGTTCAGTTGCTCGGTCGTGTCTGACTCTTTGCGACCCCACGGACTGCAGCACGCCAGGCCTCCCTGTCCATCACCAACTCCTGGAGTTTACTCAAATTCATGTCCATCACATCAGTGATGCCATCCAACCATCTCATCCTCTGTTGTCCCCTTCTCCTCCCACCTTCAATCAAGTCGGATAGGGAAAGACAAATGTATGATATACTCATACATGGAATATAAATTTAAGAAGATACAAATGAACTTATTTATAAAACAGAAGCAGATTATAGATATTATAAACAAACTTGTGGTTACCAAAGGGGCAATGCTCAAGGGAGGGATAAATCAAGAGTGTAGGATGAACATGTGTGCACCACTATATGTAAGATAGGTAACAAACAAGGACCTACTGTGCAGCATAGGGAACTCTATGCAATATTGTGTGATAACCTATATGAGAAAAGAATCTTAAAAAGAATTAATGTATGTATAACTGAATTATTTTGCTGTATACCTGAAACTAACAGTGTAAATCAACCATACTCCAACAAAACTAAAGTATTTTTTTAAAAAAGAGTAAAGTATCAATGGCTTTATGAGTTGATAATCATGAAATGTGTGCTCAAAAGTTCAGCTGAGTCCGACTCTTTGCAACCCCATGGACTGTAGCCCACTAGGCTCCACTATCCATGATTCTCCAGGCAAGAATCCTTGAGTGGCATGCCATTTCCTCCTCCAGGGGATCTTCCTATCCTAGGGATCAAACCCACACCTCTTACATCTCCTGCATTGGCAGGCAGATTTTTTTTTTTATCACTAATGCCAACTGGGAAGCCAATAATCATGTAATAAAGGCTTCCTAATATTATTTCATTGCTCTGTGGAGGGGAAATTGTCCCCCTTCACCCAGTAATGTTATGTGCTGTGTTGTTAGGTTGTATTAACACCATAGCGTTCAACAGAACTTTAAAGAGTACACTTTATGAGGTTTCTTGATTTTGTTTCATAACAACCTCCTGTTAATTGCCTAAAAGTTCCAAAGAGGATTGAACTTCAGGATCATTTAAAAATTTGCATCATTTGTACTCTGTGGGAGAGGGAGAGGGTGGGATGATTTGGGAGAATGGCATTGAAACATGTATACTATCATGTAAGAACGAAGCACCAGCCTGTGTTCGATACAGGATTCAGGATGCCTGGGGCTGGTGCATGGGGATGATCCAGAGAGAGGATATGGGGTGGGATGTGGGAGGGGGATTCAGGATTAGGAGCTCATATACACCCGTGGTGGATTCATGTCAATATATGGCAAAACCAATACGGTATTGTAAAGTAAAATAAAGTAAAAATTAAAAAAAAAAAATTTCATCATGCTTTCCCACTTGCTGCTTCCTAGCAATCTGTAGATTAGTGCAGAAATTGTTTTACTGCTCTTTAAGTATGAATCACAAAAGACAAATGTCTTCAAGGGAAAAGAAAGCATAGTTATTTAAATTGGGGCAGTTTATTAAATCACTCTGTAAAATTTACTGTTGTAGTGGAAATACCTAAAGAATGAAGACACCTATAATAAAGATTATTATAGTTCTCTTTATAAAAGTCCCAGTTGGAAATTTGTCATAGGAATAATTTTTTTCACCTTGCCCCTGTTTTCAAAATAGCATTTAATTTATTTTAAATATCATATCATTTCATCTTTCAGGTGTGCTTTTGTAATAAATGCTGAATATAAGCAACGCAAATTTGTTTTTTCATTTGAGTAAATTTTCATGGATTTCTGAGTACTCAGTCAGGTATTTAATCATAATGTTTTTTCTTGGATCTTTTAACTTTTTCTGGTAGAACTCAAAGCTGGCTGCCATTTCAGCATTTTCAACAGTAAATCAAATTGGCCATGGTTCAACTTTTCTGTACTCAAAACACTTTATGCTTGGTACTTTGTTGGGGAATCTTTATAGAGTTGGGGAAACTTCATTTGCAAATTAATGTGTTCATCAGAAAATCCCTTTCAGAGCACGATCAACTTTTTAATATTTAGGACCCACATTTACAGTTAAAATATTATTACATCATGATGAGAGGAATATGCACATATAGGAACAAAGATTCAGTCTGTTCTCATTCTAGGAGATAGAGATAATGTTTTCAGGCAATAAACAAAAAGCAAATAAATGAGGTCATTTTGAAAATCGTAAATCTGTGAAGACCATGCAAGGTCATGTATTAGAACATATTGCTGCTGGTGGCAGTGACAGTAGGTAACCACTCTTGGTAGGAGGGACAGGGAAGACTTGAGACGTGATGGCTGAGACTCTAATAATTTCATTGAACTAGGAAGTCGTTGCTATCTTGCACTATTTTGAGATTAAAGTGGAACAAAATATACAAATATATATATTTCTCTGGAGCAAATAAAAAAGATGATGTGGTCAGGACCAAGATATTCCCACTGACTTCGGAGACTAAAATGAGTGTGTTTTCATACATATCTGAACAAATGCCTATTCACCAGACTGATATACTATGATCTGGCTGAATAAAGTTCCAGACAGAGAGAATTTTACTTGTAGAGGATCCATTGTAAAAAACAGCTTTACTCATTAGAGAAAATCAAAGAAATCCAGTGTACCTGAATCACTGCTATGATATACTGGTGTGTAGATTACACAGGAAAGAGATGAGGTTGGAAAATTAGGCAGGGACAAATGGTTTCAGAATTTATACACTGTGAACAGGCTTGGTTTTTAGAAGCCATCTAAGAATTTAAGCAAGGAGTTGCTGTAATCTGATTTCAATGATATTTTTCTGATTCTTTGTGATGAATGAATCTTCCAGATGAAAAAGGGCATCTTCCATTTGTAGAGACATATGAATATTTCCTTTGCAATATGCTATAACATCTCTGGCAACTGTGGCCCCTGACTTCACAGTCAAGAACTAGTGGTCAAGATTATGACTTAGTCTTTCCTGGAGTGCTCAGCTATATCCTGTGACCTAGAATAAGTTCATAACAATTTGAGCTGGAAAGAAACCCTAAAGAATATCTAGTTTAGCCTCCCCCTATGACAGAGGAGGGACTCAAGGTTCTGAATACTAAGGTGGCTTGTTCAAAATGAGAGCCAAAACACAGGGCTAGAACTTAGGTCCTTTTACCAATCAAGCCAGAATGCTTTGCATTTCGGGCAAAATTTAGCAGTGAAACTTACGCTTAGGAACTCGGATAGAATAGCATCCTTTAAAATAATATTAGGTTTGTAAGATCCTGGATGGCAGTGAAAATCTATATGGTGAACTGAAACATCACACGATATTTATGAATAATGACTGAGAAACAGTAAACTTTCTTCCATTCCCATAAAGCAGCAGGAGAGGAGCTCTTTTATGTAGATCAAATACTAGTTAATCTTATGCTGAATACTATCCAAATACGGATGATCCATTGTGATCTGCTTACACTAAATGTTTACTGCATTTAGGAGTGATTAGGACAATTAAACCCTCAAAGAAATTTTGATCTTAGGAAAATACATGACCCTTTGATTCAGGATTGGGGGCAGGAGGACAAGGGGACGACCGAGGATGAGATGGCTGGATGGCATCACGGACTCGATGGGCGTGAATCTGAGTGAACTTCGGGAGATGGTGATGAACAGGGAGGCCTGGCGTGCTGCAATTCATGGAGTCGCAGAGAGTCGGACATGGCTGAGTGACTGAACTGAACTGAACTGTGTGTGTGTGTGTGAGGCGGGGGTTGGGGGGGGGATATGTCTGTCCCCTGTCCCTTATCCTCATATGTGTAACCCATATTCCCCCACCACCAATTACTCTGGGAGAGATTAAGAGAAAGTCCAAGTTCACATGTGAATTAGAGGAATGACCAGGACCTTTTAATTCTATAATAAGCTTTTACATATTGCCTCATGTGATTCTCACCTATATAAATTAAAGATTAGAATATGATAATCAAGGTGAGAGAAATGGCTATGGAACCTGTGACATATTTAGGAAGGTATAAATAAAAGCTAAACAATTTAATACAGATCTTCTAGTTTAAAGGCAAGTGATCAGATCGTGCACAATTCTCTGGTTGATGAGGAAACAGGACAGTGTCAAGTTCAGTTCAGTTCAGTCGCTCAGTCGTGTCCGACTCTTTGCGACCCCATGAATCGCAGCACGCCAGGCCTCCCTGTTCATCACCATCTCTCGGAGTTCACTCAGACTCACATCCATTGAGTCAGTGATGCCATCCAGCCATCTCATCCTCGGTCGTCCCCTTCTCCTCCTGCCCCCAATCCCTCCCAGCATCAGAGTCTTTTCCAATGAGTCAACTCTTCGCATGAGGTGGCCAAAGTACTGGAGTTTCATCGTGCACAATTCTCTGGTTGATGAGGAAACAGGACAGTGTCAAAGGGAGTAGAATTATCAATCTTTAGGCATCAGTAGATCCAGGGGCTACATTCTCATGGTCATCAAGTTGTTAATGTCTTCCATTTGGAGAAGGGTTTAGCATCTGCAAAACAACTCAGGAATGTGCACCAAGTGCTATTATGTAATGTAGGCACTTTAGAGAAGAACCAAAGGCCTTCTCACTGCTTTACACCTGATTGACTGCTTAAATCCTTACCAGTTCTCCTGGTGCAACTACTATTTTTGTTGCTGCATGTTCACATACTTGTTTTTTAAACATTTTTTTAAACTAATTTATTTATTTTAATTGGAGGATAATTACTTCACAATATTGTGATGGTTTTTGCCATACACCAACATGAACTGGTCACAAATATACATGTGTCCCCCCATCCTGAATTCCCCCTTCCACCTCCCTCCCCTCAAGCCTCTGTGCATGGGTGCCAAATTGAATCTCAGAGACAGAGTTTGGGGTGAGGTAGTAAAGAACAGCTTAATTGCTTTGTTTGCTTTGTCAGGCAAAGGGGAGACCGTGGGCTTATGCCTCAAAAACAAGGGGATTTGGTGAGTAGTTGATAAGGATCAAAGTGTGTGCAGGGCCTGCCCTCTTTTAACACGGCCTCAGGTGGTCTCCTTATGAGCTTCTCTGGTTCCTTTAATCTGACCTCAAGTGATGTCCTCCTTGTCTCTGCATCCCCTCTCATCCCTGATTAGCAACTGTTCACAATACCCTTTGGGATTCAGGGCAGGTCATGGAGGTTGAAGTCTATTCCCTGCAGATAGGAAATGAGAACACAGAAAGGCTTCTGTGGCCAGGAGCCCCACATAGAAACTGCTCAGTCTCACTTTCAGTCATCAATTCTTGAGCCAGGCTTTTGTGAACTCAAGGGAGCCCTGGGAGACTGCAACTTTTCTACAAACAAGAGGCAGGCCGAGGACATGGGGAGAGGGGTCTGTCCCAAGAAGGCCCTTTAAGGTCCTGCTCAGTTACACTAGTGTTAAGCAAGTCCTATGGTGTGAAAAATAAAACCTTTCCATTTTCATATTACAGACATTATTTTCTAACATTTTAAACTCAGATTCATAAAATTAAGTTGATTCTACTGTTTCATGAAATGCTGTTATACTCATCTGTGCAAGATGCTTTATTTGTTCTCTTGTTATTATTTTTCTCACTGTATTTCCCATACTCAGTCCCGTAGTTTCTTTATTCTTAGGTATTTAACATAGATCTGTCAAGCTTTATTTTTATATATTTATATACATGTAAGTATAGAACTGAAAAACAACCCTCACTATTCGATGTGTGTGTTTAAAAGCAGTAAAAACATCTTTATTCTAAATTTCACTCTCTTCCTAACTGTTCTCAAATATCTATTTATTTTGAAATGTATCCTGATTGCTGTATGTAGGTCTGGCACCAAGTTGTATATCATTTTGTAGCATCTTTTCTTTTCTGTGTTAATGAGAAATTATAATAAAACTGGGTTTACCTCTTGGTGAGTATTGAGCTAAAGACAGGGAGAAAGAAGAATCTATTGTTATTTGCGACAACTAAGAACACTGCGGATATTTCCCCAAACAATGTCTCTCCAAACAGCAAAACTGGATAACTTTTAAGCTAAGGGTACATGTATATTCATGAAGGGACTTGGTCAGAGGAGAATTCAGCAAAGAACTGGGGTCAAGGTCAACAGGGTCCCAGCTTTAGTTGACTGAAGTTGCAAATATCAGCATCAGGGAGGCCTTAGTTCTAGCAGAACTCAAAGACATTAATCAGAAACTAGGACCGGTTTTATCACCAAACTATTGTTTTTTTATTGCTTTTCCTTTGTTTCTACTTTCCCTTACTTCCTTTAACATCATTGATTACTAGGACCTGCTCAAGGGCAAGCATTATGGCCCGGCTTAGATCACAAAATGGTTCCATCCCAAAATGCCTTCTCTTTAGTCAAGAAAGCCATGCCTTTCTCTTTCTCTGGGGTTCTCTTTCTCTGGGGACAAGTACCTTATTTGCTTACAAAATGGGTCATATTTCTTATCTGTAGCCTAAGAATAATTGCACTTAAATGATACATAGTATTTACATGAAAAGTACTTATTCAATGGTGAAGGGGTTCAGAATAAGTGTCCCCAAAATCTACCAGTTTCCCTTGAGGATTACTTTGAGCTAAAGGCAGTCAAGACCAGCTGACCCAGGAAAACTTTACTTCCCATGTAAATATCTAAAAGAAATATAAATTTCTCTATTTGTAGGGAAAAATCTGCAATAATAAAAGAAATTTACATTGGAAAGGGGGCCTATAACTGGAAGAGAGCTAAAACCAAAAATAATTTTTTACCTAAAGAACTTATTTTCATAACAGGTTAAACTTTGTTTAACAAACACTTCCTCCTCTCACATTCCTGTGGATTGTCTTCCTTTTTGTATTTCAAACCCCTACCCCTTTTTTTAGCGCAAGATGTTTTGTATCTCAATTGCCTAACTCCCTCTTCAGTCTCTTATCTTTATGGGGATTCCTTATATATACAGTAAAATACTTTTTCTCTTGTTAATCTGTCATATATCATTGTAACTGGTATTCAAGCCACAGAATCTAGAAAATTTTTCCTCCCAGAAACGATTTTTTCCAGAAAAACATCTATTTCTGCTTTATTGACTATGCCAAAGCCTTTGACTGTGTGGATCACAGTAAACTGTGGAAAATTCTGAAAGAGATGGGAATACCAGACCACCTGACCTGCCTCTTGAGAACCTATAAGCAGGTCAGGAATCAACAGTTAGAACTGGACATGGAACAACAGACTGGTTCCAAATAGGAAAAGGAATACGTCAAGGCTGTATATTGTCACTCTGCTTATTTAACTTATATGCAGAGTATATCATGAGAAATGCTGGGCTGGAGGAAGCATAAGCTGGAATCAAGATTGCCAGGAGAAATCTCAATAACCTGAGATATGCAGATGACACCACCCTTATGGCAGAAAGTGAAGAGGAACTAAAGAGCCTCTTGATGAAAGTGAAAGAGGAGAGTGAAAAGGTTGGCTTAAAGGTCAACATTCAGAAAACTAAGATTATAACATCTGATCCCACCACTTCATGGCAAATAGATGGGGAAACAGTGAAAACAGTGTCAGACTTTATTTTTTGGGGCTCCAAAATCACTGCAGATCGTGATTGTAGCCATGAAATTAAAAGACGCTTATTCCTTGGAAGGAAAGTTATGACCAACCTAGATAGCATATTAAAAAGCAGAGATATTACTTTGCTAACAAAGGTCCGTTTAGTCAAGGCTATGGTTTTTCCAGTGGTCATGTATGGATGTGAGAGTTAGACTGTGAAGAAAGCTGAGAGCCGAAGAATTGATTCTTTTGAACTGTGGTGTTGAAGAAGACTCTTGAGAGTCTCTTGGACTGCAAGGAGATCCAACCAGTCATCCTAAAGGAGACCAGTCCTGAGTTTTCATTGGAAGGTCTGATGCTGAGGCTGAAACTGCAATACTTTGGCCACCTGATGTGAAGAGTTGACTCACTGGGAAAGACCCTGATGCTGGGAAGGATTGGGGACAGGAGGAGAAGGGGACAACAGATGATGAGATGGCTGGATGGCATCACCGACTTGATGCACATGAGTTTGGGTGAACTCTGGTAGTTGGTGGTGGACAGGGAGGCCTGGCGAGCTGTGATTCATGGGGTCAAAAAGAGTTGGACATGACTGAGAGACTGAACTGAACTGAATATGAACATAGGGCTTCCATGGTGGCTCAGTGGTAAAGAATCTGACTGCCAACACAGGAGACATAAGAGACACAGGTTAGACCCCTGGGTTGGGAAGATCCCCTGGAGAAGGAAATGGCAACCCACTCCAGTACTCTTGCCTGGGAAATCCCATAGACAGAGGAGCCTGGCATACCACAGTTCATGGGGTCACAAAGAGTAAGACACAATTTAGTGACTGAGCATGCACAAATCTGAACACAGCAAACACACCTAGACTTTATATCTAACATCTGAGATTATATGCCTAAACACATGTTTTCTGTTTCTTACTTGTGGAACAAAACCTGTAAATTCTACATTGAGTAATGCAATTAAAAGGACAACATTCCTGAGAATTGTCATGTACTCTAAGGTATAGGTTTCCAGACTTGGCTGTATGTCAGGGACACCTGGAGCTTTCCAGGTAGTGCTAATTGTAAAGAACCTGCCTGCCAGTGCAGGATACATAAGAGATGTGGGTTTGATCCCTGGGTCAGGAATATCCCCTGGAGGAGGGCATGGCAACCCACTCCTGTATTTTTGCCTGGAGAATCCTCATGGACAGAGTTGCCTGGCAGGCTACAGTCCATGGGGTCGCAAAGAGTCAGACTATGACTGAAGCAACTAAGGATGGATGCATGCACAGGGATACTTGGGGAATCTTATGAAAAATATATATTTCTCAGTCTCTGTAGCTCTACTCAGTGAGAATTATTTAGAGTTCTGACCATTCTTCTAATTCACAAGTCAACTTGATAGGCAGAAGTCATGGAATTGATAGCTTCCCGCGAATGATGCCAGATTTGTGACCTCCAAAGAAGAAGATTTAGCTTCAAGACCAGGGACCAGGATTGATCACTCAAGAGCTTTTGTGTAGCAGACTTTTATTAAGGTGCAAAAGGCCAGAGAAAGCTTCTGACATAGACAACAGAATGGGGCTGGAGAGTGTGCCCTTAGCTAGTCTAATCAAGGCCTTGTATACTTTTACCAGACCTACTCCCACAACATACATCTTAAGTTAACAAGATCTTAAACTAACAATCCCCTGGAGAAGGAAATGACAATCCACTCCAGGACTATTGCCTGGAAAATCCCATGGACAGAGTAGCCTGGTAGGCTACAGTCCATGGGGTCCCAAAGAGTTGGACACCACTGAGCGATTTCACTTTCTAAACTAATAATAGAAAGGTCTTACCAGACCTACTCCCACGATATGCATTTTAAGATAAAAGAAGTTTCCTGTTAAGAAGGAGAAACATGTCCTCAAGCAGGATATATTATAGTTTAAGATGAGTTGTTTTGTTGTTGTAGTCATCAGCCCTAGAATTAAAGAAGATTAAAGTTTGTTGTCATAACAACTCAGACTTTAAGAAAAAATATTTGTGTCTTCTGTGACTAAAGACAAAGTAAGATAGAAAAAAAAGTTTGTCCTTTGCTCCTTGAGAGCCCAGGACCCCTTTCTCCTCCTCGAAGGCCCTGGACCCCTTCCTCCTACCTAAGAATTAGCTCTCTTAGAATCTCTCCTAATAATTGACGTGAGGAAAGTAGGGGTGTGTGAGGTGTGTGGAGTCTATCTACCTATCACTCATCATGTAGCTATCACTAGAAATCTAGAGAAAGAAATATAATTATCTAGATCATATACGGAGAAGGCAATGGCATCCCACTCCAGTACTCTTGCCTGGAAAATCCCATGGATGCAGGAGCCTGGAAGGCTGCAGTCCATGGGGTCGCTGAGGGTCGAGCATGACTGAGCGACTTCACTTTCACTTTTCACTTTCATGCACTGGAGAAAGAAATGGCAATCCACTCCAGTGTTCTTGCCTGGAGAATCCCAGGGACGGGGGAGCCTGGTGGGCTGCCGTCTATGGGGTCGCACAGAGTCGGACACAACTGAAGTGACTTAGCAGCAGATCATATATAGAGACAACGTCTGTATATCTCCATCTGGATGGATTGATCTCTTTCTTTAAAGAGAATGAGGTCAAGAGAGAGAGTTTGTTGTTATTGTTTAGTCTCTAAGCCCTTTTTGACTCTTTTGTGACCACAGGGGCTGTAACCCCACCAGGCTTCTTCTGTCCTTGGGATTTCCCAGGCAAGAAGAATGGGTTGAAATCTAGGTATATACATATCTTCATCTATAGTATATCTCCATTTATACCTGTTATCTATATTTTTATATAGTCTCAGGCAATTCTGATAGTCAGTTCTGAGTATCATTGCTTAGTACACATAGCATTTCTGAGACTGATTAGAAATGAATAGTCAGATCTGCCATTACTATTCTACCACAAAAGAGGTTAAATTTGATGGTGTTGATGTTGCCATATATATTTTGAGACTCAAAAGTGCTATTTGTTTGTTATGCATTTAAAATAATGATAAAAGTAATAGTGTTGATAGCTAATGCAGACAAGCCTCAGAATAAAGAGTCTCATTGCTAATTTAGCTATAATTCAAAAATTTTAACATCTTGAATTTCTTTTTGGTCTAATGATTTCTAGGTCTAGAGGTTTTGGTTTTCTTTTGCATATAGTATTGATGAATAAAAGAATTTTCTATATTATTTTGGATCAATGAACTTAGTGGTGATTCATTTCAGATCACATATGTTTATACTCTGTGTAAAATTTCTAATTCATTTGTTATTTAAAGTCTTTTTTATGTGTAGGGGAATATCTATTAGTAGAAAAGAGAAGCTATAAGTGTGTGGATCAGCTGTCTATATCAGACTTTAAATGCTAGTCTGAAGATCATAAAAATGTTCAAAATTCATCTCAGCACTTGTTCACTCATAGTTTGAGTGCTTGGTCAATGCAGATAAATCCAAAACAAATTCCTAAATGGATGTGTACTTACTGGTTTTAGAGGGGAAAATGGCTGACAGATTTACAATTCAATTGTGGCTAAATATGCTGGCCTCAGCCACTGAGAAGGAATAATTACTAAATATTTTAGTCACCGTTCAGAATTGTACCACAATCACTTTTAGAGCCAATTTTGATAATTTCCTGTGAATATATGAACTCTGATCTGACTGGAACTAATTATTATAGATCCATGTAGGACTCATTTTTTAAAACCAATTGCTGAATGATTTCTAACAGTAGGAGCTGAAAAAATATCTTCTAAACACAAGTTGTTCGATAACATATGCTTAGTTTTTCACTGAGGAAAAATTATAGACACAAATTTACAAATAGTACCTTAACATTCTTTGAGAAGATGTTTCACTTATAAAATCATGGCAGAAGTGATTATGGAGGTATTACACTGAGCTTGTATTCAGTAGTTCTCCCCCCCTGCTGCTGCTGCTAAGTCATTTCAGTCGTGTCCGACTCTGTGCGACCCCATAGACAGCTGCCCACCAGGCTCCCTCGTCCCTGGGATTCTCCAGGCAAGAACACTGGAGTGGGTTGCCATTTCCTTCTCCAATGCGTGAAAGTGAAGTCGCTCAGTCGTGTCCGACTGTTAGCGAACCCATGGACTGCAGCCCACCAGGCTCCTCCGTCCATGGGATTTTCTAGGCAAGAGTACTGGAGTGGGCTGCCATTACCTTCTCCGTAGATTATCCTAGACTTTCCAAATCTCAGTAGTTTACAACACATGCCTCCCAAACCTCAAAGACTTGCTTCCTGTTCATGTTGCATTTTATGTGAATCAGTTGAAGGCTTTGCTCAGGCATGCAGGCTGTCTGAACAGCCACTGCCAGTCATTGAGAGTGTTATGCCCAAGTCGCGAAATCTCCCAATGACCACCAGGGGGCCGATATCTGATGCAAAAGCAAGAGAGTTTTCATTACCAAGCTCGAGCTGGGGCTCCCACTGATACCGACACAGCGGCTATAGGGAGGAGCCCCAGGTTTTGGATTACATTGCTTATATAGGGAGTATAGACGGTAAAGCGTCTGTCTACAATGCGGGAGACCTGGGTTCGATCCCTGGGTCAGGAAGATCCCCTGGAGAAGGCGATGGCACCCCACTCCAGTACTCTTGCCTGGAGGAGCCTGGTAGGCTACAGTCCACGGGGTCACAAAGAGTCGGACACGACTGAGCGACTTCACTTTCACTATAGGGAGTATACATGGAAAAAAAAGGATTTCTAGGTAGGGGAACATCTGATTGGTTACTTTCTTTCGAAAGGGTTGTGTGTTGGTTCTTGATTGGTCCCTATACTCTAGGTAGACCTCAAGTTCCTGAGAGTTAAGTCAGGAGATTTTGGTCTGGGGTCCGATTGGCTCGTCGGCGGGGGGGTGAGATCAGGGGATTTCCAAAGCCTCTTGGATTTCCAAAGGCTCTTTTCCCGGAACCTTACAAAATGGAGTTTTTCTGTTAACAAAATGGAGTAGCTTAGGTCCTTCAAGAGTAGGATGAGCATGGTGACACATGGGCTGATTCTTAATCATTCTTATGGAAAGTGACTGCCTCACTTCTGTTCACAGTTTGTTCGCTGAAACACCTACTTTATGTGGTAACAAGCCTAATCTTCCTTCAAGGAGGGACCTGAAATATTGGTGAATAGAATTTAGTTTATCATAGTGAAACCTCCAGATGACCAAAAGATGCTTGTGAAAAATGTAACCCCCAACTAGCTTTTGATTAAAGTGCCATTAAAAAGGAAATCATATTTAAATAGTTATTATAACATTATACAAAGTTAGATGTGATTTAGTTTCTGTGTTATTCTGCTTCATGAATGTCTATCTTCCTAAATTGATACAACAGGCAAGCATATAATTTTTAGAATGTTGTATAGATAATGATTCCTTTTGAAAAATTAAGCTTGAATTCTTGATTAAAAAAACATGGTATTGGAAGAAAATAAAATGTGATATAATTTAAGTTTGCAAAATTATAGTGAAAACATTTTCAAATATTTACTGAGTACCAACTGTGTACTTATGTACCATGCTCAGGATTGAGGGTTTTACCTGTTACTTGGGTGAATTTCCAAATGGATTCCTTTATGTGGTCATGTGAGGAAATTGTGATACCTACAATGGTAAACACAAAGTTATTGAAGATAGTTGAAATGACTTTGATTAAAAAAAGAGTTGGTTAAAATTATTTATTCAACCCAGAAATAAATTATAGGTAGATGTTAATGACTTTAAAAGAAAATGATCTCTCTTTCTTTCAACAATAATAGTCATTTCATCTGATGATTTTCTTTTATCTTGACTATGTATTTTCTAATGCTTCTGTAACAAATTACCATAAACTCTGTGGTTTAAAACAATACAAGTTTATTACCTTTCAGTATGGGAGCTCAAAAGTCCAAAATGACCTTATAGCCTATTATAAAGGTGTGCTGCTGCTGCTGCTAAGTCAAGTCAGTTGTGTCCAACTCTGGGCGACCCCATAGATGGCAGCCCACCAGGCTCCCTCATCCCTGGGATTCTCCAGGCAAGAACACTGAAGCGGGCTGCCATTTCCTTCTCCAATGCATGAAAGTGAAAAGTGAAAGTGAAGTCGCTCAGTTGTGTCCAACCCTCAGCGACCCCATGGATTACAGCCTTCCAGGCTCCTCTGTCCGTGGGAGTTTCCAGGCAAGAATACTGGAGTGGGGTGCAATTGCCTTCTCCGATTATAAAGGTGTAAGCAGAGCTATTTCTTCAAGAAAATTAGAGATACCAAGGGAACATTACATGCAAAGATGGGCTCAATAAAGGACAGAAATGGTATGGACCTAACAGAGCAGAAGATATTAAGAAGAGGTGGCAAGAATACACAGAAGAACTGTACAAAAAAGATCTTCACGACCCAGATAATCACGATGGTGTGATCACTCACCCAGAGCCAGACATCCTGGAATGTGAAGTCAAGTGGGCCTTAGAAAACATCACTATGAACAAAGCTAGTGGAGGTGATGGAATTCCAGTTGAGCTGTTTCAAATCCTGAAAGATGATGCTGTGAAAGTGCTGCACTCAATATGTCAGACTTTATTTTTTTGGGCTCCGAAATCCTGCAGATTTCAGTCATGAAATTAAAAGACGCTTACTCCTTGGAAGGAAAGTTATGACCAATCTATATAGCACATTCAAAAGCAGAGGCATTACTTTGCCAACAAACATCTGTCTAGTCAAGGGTATGGTTTTTCCAGTGGTCATGTATGAATGCGAGAGTTGGACTGTGAAGAAAGCTGAGTGCCAAAGAATTGATGCTTTTGAACTGTGGTGTTGGAGAAGACTCTTGAGAGTCCCTTGGACTGCAAGGAGATCCAACCAGTCCTTTCTAAAGGAGATCAGTCCTGGGTGTCTTTGGAAGGAATGATGCTAAAACTGAAACTCCAGTACTTTGGCCACCTCATGCGAAGAGTTGACTCATTGGAAAAGACCCTGATGCTGGTAGGGATTGGGGGCAGGAGGAGAAGGGGACGACAGAGGATGAGATGGCTGGATGGCATCACTGACTCGATGGATGTGAGTTTGAGTGAACTGCGGGAGTTTGTGATGGACAGGGAGGCCTGGCGTGCTGCAAAGAGTTGGACACGACTGAGCGACTGAACTGAACTGAACTGAAGCAGAGCTGTGTTTCTTTTGGAAGCTCTAGGGGAGAATCCATTTCTTTGCTTTTTTCAGCTTTAGAGACCTTTTGGAATTCTTGCATCCTGGCCCCTTCCTCCAGTCCACAGCTCATTACTCCAACCTCTGTTCATTCTTGTTTTTGTTCTCAGTCTCTGATGCTTCTGACTCAATCTCATAAGGACCCTTGTGATCACATTTTGGACCATCCATATGATCCAGGATAATCTCATTTTAAGACCTTTCTCTTAATCACATCTGTAAAGTCTTTTTTTGCTTTTTGTCATGTAGGGGAACTTATTCCCAGTTTGAGGGATTACGACATGAATGCCTTCAGGTAGAGGAGGAGTTTGTTACTCTGTCTTCTATAGCTTGGGAGAGGGAGAGGGTGGGATGATTTGTAGAATGGCATTGAAACATGTATAATATCATATAAGAAATGAATGGCCAGTCTAGGTTTGATGCAGGGTGCAAGATGCTGGTGCACTGGGATGACCCGGAGGGATGGTATGTGGGGGGAGGTGGGAGGGGGGTTTAGGATTGGGAACACGTGTACACCCATGGCGGATTCATGTTGATGTGTGGCAAAACCAATACAACATTGTAAAGTAAAAAAGAAAAAAAGGAGTGCAGTAAGAGTGCAGGAGATGTTTATGGGTTTCCGAGTACTTGTGGGACCATAAGAGCTGCATGTTTAGAATATAAATGAAAATTGTATTCTTTTGTATCCACAAAAACTGCAGAAGATGGCCAAATTCCTTTCCTCACTCTTAGCTGCAGATCATTTTATCATGAAGATTGATAACCATTGCAGTTTTATCCTATATGTTTCAGGGTACTATTATTATCCTCATTGAAAAACTTAATTAACTCTTCAGTTTCTCTGCACTGTTTTCATACATAGCTGGGCTACCCAGCTTTTTATGTATGTATGTGTATGTATATATGTATATATAAAAAGACAAAGCAAGAAAACACGATTTAATTGCTTAGACTGTTTTTTTTCTTTTTTTGTCCAGTTAAGTAACGGAAAGGTTTTTGCTAAACCATGAAAGACATGGGGATTCTTGGCTTCCGGAGGAGAATTCAATCCAGGGCCAGAGACGAGGCTTGATCGCTCAGAGCTTTTGTGTAATCAAGTTTTACTGAAGTATAAAAGAGATGGAGAAAGCTTCTGATACAGACATAAGACGGGGGCAGAAAGAGTGCCCCCTCACTAGTGTTAGCAATGGAGTTATATACTTTTTAATTAGTTATCACAATGAATCAGAAGAATGTCTGGAGGTTGTAAAGATCTTACTAGACCCACTCCCATAACTTACATTTAAGATAACAGGATTAGCCAGAAGGATTTTTCCAGAAACTGTCCTCAAACAGGATACATTGTTGTTATATAATCCTTAGTACAGAGTTTAAACTGAGTGTTTTGTTGTGTAATCATCAGTTTGAGGCTTAAAGATAAAACGTTTTATCTTTAAGGACAAAAAAAAAAAAAACCATTTGTCCTTTCCTCTTCCTTAAGAATTCCAGACCCCTGTCTCCTTGGAAGTGAAGTTGCTCAGTCGTGTCCGACTCTTTGCAACCCCATGGACTGTAGCCTACTAGGCTTCTCCGTCTATGGGATTTTCCAGGCAAGAATACTGGAGTGGTTTACCATTTCCTTCTCCAGAGGATCTTCCCGACCCAGGGATTGAACCCGGGTCTCCCGCATTGGAGGGAGGCATTTTAACCTCTGAGCCCTGGAATTCTTATCAACCTGACTAGGAATTGACTCTCTCATAACTATTTAATAGGAATGTGTCAAGATTACCCATTGGCTTCAGGGATTTTTTCTGTTTGTCACTCTATGTAACACATTCCATGTCACTACCTCAAACAGATCACTTAGATCACTCTGGCTAGGAGGAAAATAAAGGTTAAGTCAACTGAAGAGCTATACACTAGAGGTTGTTAGAATTCAGTTCAGTTCAGTTCGGTCGCTCAGTCATGTTCGACTCTTTGCGACCCCATGAATCGCAGCACGCCAGGCCTCCCTGTCCATCACCATCTCCCAGAAGTCACTCAGGCTCACGTCCATCATGTCAGTGATGTCATCCAGGCAGCTCATCCTCAGTCGTCCGCTTCTCCTCCTGCCCCCAATCCCTCCCAGCATCAGAGTCTTTTCCAATGAGTCAACTCTTCACATGAGGTGGCCAAAGTACTGGAGTTTCAGCTTTAGCATCATTCCTTCCAAAGAAAGCCCAGGGCTGATCTCCTTCAGAATGGACTGGTTGGATCTCCTTGCAGTCCAAGGGACTCTCAAGAGTCTTCTCCAACACCACAGTTCAAAAGCATCAATTCTTTGGCGCTCAGCCTTCTTCACAGTCCAACTCTCACATCCATACATGACCACAGGAAAAACCATAGCCTTGACTAGACAGATCTTAGTCGGCAAAGTAATGTCTCTGCTTTTGAATATACTATCTAGGTTGGTCAGAACTTTTCTTCCAAAGAGTAAACGTCTTTTAATTTCATGGCTGTAGTCACCATCTGCAGTGATTTTGGAGCCATCTATCAATTCTTTAGAAGAAAACAAGAATCAATATATAGAATCACCTTTAAGACAATAACTTGTTACTTTATAAACATTTTAGAGTTATTTTCCATGGGATTGATGAAACCCAGCAGGAAAAAAAGTCTATTATTTATTTTTAATGTAAATATACATTCTTGATGCATTAACACTGTATGAGATTGTTTATGAACCTAGCTTTCCAACCCCCTAATACTAAGCCAAAACTGGCGTCAGTTCACAAAGTTTTTATCAGTTGGCTGCAACTTGATAAAGATAAGGATTATGTGTGTGTGCTCACTCAGTCATGTCTGACACCTTGCTGTAGCCTGCCAGGCTCCTCTGTCCATGGAATTTTCCAGGCAAGAATACTGGAGTGGGTTACCATTTCCTTCTCCAGGAGATCCTCCCAACCCAGATATCAAACCTATATCATCTGCACTTCCTACATTGGCTGCAGATTCTCTACCACTGTGCTACCTGGAAAAGCAATAAAATAAAAATATTCACGTTAAAGAACAGATTTTTATTTTTAGATTTCCAAAGCAAAATTTAAAAGTCATTCTATTCTCTAAAACATTTTTGAAATGTTTACTTGAGTGTGACTTCAAAAGTTAAGGCACTGCAAGTCTAGGGCAAAGAGTACAGGTGAAGAAATCTGGTGTTTAGCCATTTTCTATATTCAACTGAAGATATAAATACCTCAGATATATGGAAACTGTATGTGAACGCTGATTAGTTGGTTTAATGCACAGATGCACATAGAAAAGATAGCAATCATTCAGCATAATTGAGATATTCTAGTAAAAGCCATGGTAATATACTTTTCACAGTTTGAATTACTTAAGGAAGTTGGGGAGTTGAGTGGCTGATCATGCCACAAGTTTAAAGCAAATTATTTCATGGATCAGACAGTAAAGAATCTGCCTGTAATGCAGGAAACCTGAGTTGGATTGGGAAGCTGGAAAGGGAAGATCTGATGGAGAAGAAATGACCTCTCACTCCAGTATTCCTACCTGGAGAATTCCATGGTCAGAGGAGCCTGGTGGACTACAGTACATGGGGTCGCAAACAGTTGGACATGACTGAATGACTAACACTTTCACTTCATTTAATTTCTGAAAGAAGAAATAATTTTTCTATTGATCTTTTATCTACCTATATCATACAATACTGGTTTTGTCATTTCGTGCTTGCATGGGTAAAGGAAATGTCTACTGTTTTTTTTTTTTTTTTGTTGTTGTTGTTGTTGTTGCTAAGATTGGGTAGCCATTTTGCTCTCTGCAAAAGACAATGTGGTTTGGCTGTGATGTGCATATTTTTCTCTTTGCTTTGCAGGAAATTGAACAGAAGGGTATGGCAGAAAAACCTACCAATATGAAAGAAATAACTATGTATTCTCACCCGTTCTCTATGAGAGCATACTGGATGCTAGCACAATGAGAACGTTACAGTAGCTCATTGCTATTGCATAAACACTTAGAAAGGATGGATTTCATTTATATAAAAATTCTCTTAGGCAAAGAGCCATATATGGTTGGAAAATAGATTTAGTCCTTGCTATAGAAACTGAATCCCTAGGGCCTGTTTATTGGCTCAAAATAGTTTTATAAAGAAAGAAAGAAACCACTCTGATAAATTGAAAGAGAATTTGAAGCTCTAGAGGAGAATCCAAAGAATAGAAAGTGAGCAGAGAAGAGTAGCAAAGCAATGGCAGAACATTTTATGCTATGGAATATTAATTCTCATTAGAATACCTACCTGTATTTAATTTAAAAATAAAAATCTAGAGAACCAAAAATTATGAGATAAGAAAAACTTGAACTAAGTTTTCTTGGCTATCTGATAAGTGTGTAGTTCTCTGTTGACATTTTGGTTGTGCTAAGGTGGAATTTCTGTTATAGTTGTTGTTTTCCTACTGCTGAGGATTAACTGTTTCATATTAGGTTGTGTAATAAAAATAGGTCATTTTATATTGCATCAGTTAGGATTGTATTTAGAAATAAATAACATAAAACCCAAAGAACTATGGTTTAAATGAGAAAAATGTTTTAATCTCATAGCAGTATGAAGACCTGGGAAAGGCAAACTCTCCCCGAAAATATCATCAGGGAAGCCAGACACATTCTACCTTTCTGTTTCTCCATCTTTGGCATGTGTTCCTTACCCTGATGCTTGTTAGCACTGGTGCAAAATGACTGCTCAACCTATAGGCATCATGTCCACATGCCAGACAAATAGAAAGATAGACTGCTGCCAGCCTGCCAATAAAAAACTTCCTTTGGAAATTCTAGTTGTTAATTTCTGCTATTTCTCACTGGCAGAACTGGTTTATCTGGCCAGGTCTAGTTGGAAGATTGCTAGAAAGAACAGAAAAACAGCATACTAAAAACTTCTGTCCCAAATTTCTTCAAATTAATGCAAAAATTGGAAAGCAGAAACATTTTAGACTCTTCCTTTCTGAAGATATTGACAGTATTCATTTAAATCAGTTATAGTTAATGATAAACTGATGACAAAATATTAAAACAATTCAGCAAACTTTTAATTAAAGTATAGTTGATTTACAATATTGTGTTAATTTCTGCTGTGCAACAAAGTGCTTCAGTTATACATGTATGTATATACATTCCTATTATATTTGTTTCCATTATGGTTTATCATAGGATATTGAATATAGTTCTCTGTTGTATACAGTAGGATCTTGTTTATTGCAACAGATTGTTGATATCCTAACTAGAATGCTTTTAAAACTATTAAAACGTTGTCCTATTTAGTAATTTTTGCTTTTACTGATAAACTGAGGCACAAAGATATTGACAAAAGTTATTGCAATAACTATACAGTTATAAACACTGGAATAATTAAAATAATTTACCAGATTGTGGTAAAAAGATAGACAGTTTTCAAAGTTGATAGTAAATACTTGTTAAGTGTTGAGTGTGAGTTGTATTGTGTTAGGAATTATTTTCATATCTATGTTAACTTCCAGCTATGCAACCACAAGAAATAATTAATAGGGATGGAGAATGATCAGCTTAGGTCCCTGATATTGAACTTGTTGAAGATTTACAACTTTCTCAGAGAACTGTCATACATCTGACTTCCAAATACAGTTCAGTTCAGTTCAGTCGCTCAGTCGTGTCCGACTCTTTGCGACCCCATGAATCGCAGCACGCCAGGCTTCCCTGTCCATCACCATCTCTCGGAGTTCACTCAGACTCACATTCATCGAGTCCATGATGCCATCCAGCCATCTCAACCTCGGTCGTCCCCTTCTCCTCCTGCCCCCTATCCCCCCCAGCATCAGAGTCTTTTCCAATGAGTCAACTCTTCGCATGAGGTGGCCAAAGTACTGGAGTTTCAGCTTTAGCATCATTCCTTCCAAAGAAATCCCGGGGTTGATCTCCTTCAGCATGGACTGGTTAGATCTCCTTGCAGTCCAAGGGACTCTCAAGAGTCTTCTCCAACATCACAGTTCAAAAGCATCAATTCTTCGGCGCTCAACCTTCTTCACAGTCTAACTCTCACATCCATACATGACCACAGGAAAAACCATAGCCTTGACTAAACGGACCTTAGTCGGTAAAGTAATGTCTCTGCTTTTGAAAATATTATCTAGGTTGGTCATAACTTTTCTTCCAGTTAGTACTGGAAAATATTAAAGTTACATTCTTTAACTTCCAATTCCTTTATATTAAGGAGTTAATTAGAAACCTGTTTGGGCTTCTCTGGTGGCTCAGATGGTAAAGAATCTGCCTAAAATGCAGAAGACCCAGGTTCAATCCCTGGATTGAGAAGATCTCCTGGAGAAGGAAATGGTAACCAACTCCAGAATTCTTGCCTGAAGATTTCCATAGACAGAGGACTCTGGTGAGTTACAGTCCATGGGGTCACAAAGAGTCAGACACGACTGAGCGACTTTCACTCACTCACTAATAAGAATAGATAGAGTGGATTTCAGACTAAGCTTGACTTCTAAGGTTTTGTGATATAAAAACATAAGTCAGGAGGGCACTGAACTGAGGAATGGAAGAGTCCAAAATGTTTTACTTTCCAATTTTGGCTAACCTGATGCATGAAGGAAGCTAAAGAGTTAAACATTTAATGAGACCTGTTATAGCTTCTGGAACTTAGAGACTATCAGTACAAAATCTTAATGGCATCCCTCCTTGAAAATGTATTTCTGCTTGAATAATTTTAAAACATATATCTTCCACTTACGCAGTATTTTTGTAAGAGGTTTTCACATCTAACTTATCATAACACCCAAATTCAAGGAGATAAATGATGTCCTCTCTTGTTGGCACCATGTTGAGATTTTTCATCTCTAATTCTGTTATCCTATGGTTATCATCTCTGCTGAATTATGTATATATACTGTCAATTAAATAAAAACCTCTCAATGAGTTATTCTTAGAACTGGAAACAGTGAATCTATTCTGAGTTAATGTGATATTCTCTCTTCATTATCTTTTATTGGCTTAACAACAACAACAACAAAAACTGGTCTCTGAACTTCCCTGCAGCATATAATTTTGGGGGACCACTGGTTTAAAATTGGGAATTCTCTCTACCTACCAGTAATTTCTCAAGTGGACAACAAAAAGCTAGTTTGATTCCTCAAGACCAGTAATTGGTTATTAATCTATATTATTGTTAAAATTATGTAGAATAAAAGCTCTTCTAGAGTCTATTTATTCTGCCTTGACATTCTGTTGACAAATATCACCACACATAACCTCTTGACTGTGATGAGAATTAGGGGAGCCTAGGCTTCCCAAGCGTGGGCGGCTGCGACAGTGCATAACCGAGGGCAGCTGCGATGGTACACAGGCGCGGCCGAGAGGAGCTACCCCACGTCCGAGGTCAGGGGTGGTGGCCAAGAGGAGCAACCTCACGTCCAAGGAGCGGTGGCTGCGTGGGCACAGGAGGGCCTAGAGGAGCTACTCCGCGTTCAAGGTCAGGAGGGGCGGCAGTGAGGAGATACCCTTCATCCAAGGTAAGGAGCAGTGGCTGCAATTTGCTGGAGCAGCCGTGAAGAGATATCCCACGTCCAAAGTAAGAGAAACCCAAGTAAGACAGTAGGTGTTGCGAGAGGGCGAGGGCAGATACACTGAAACCATAATCATAGAAAACTAGTCAATCTAATCACGCTAGAACCACAGCATTGTCTAACTCAATGAAACTAAGCCATGCCTGTGGGGCCACCCAAGATGGGCGGGTGATGGAGGAGAGGTCTGACAGAATGTGGTCCACTGGAGAAGGGAATGGCAAACCACTTCAGTATTCTTGCCTTGAGAACCCCATGAACAGTATGAAAAGGCAAAATGATAGGATACTGAAAGAGGAACTCCCCAGGTATTCCAATATACTACTGGAGATCAGTGGAGAAATAACTCCAGAAAGAATAAAGAGATGGAGCCAAAACAAAAACATTACCCAGTTGTGGATGTGACTGGTGATAGAAGCAAAGTCCAATGCTGTAAAGAGCAATATTGCATAGGAACCTGGAATGTCAGGTCCATGAATCAAGGCAAATTGGAAGTGGTCAAACAGGAGATGGTAAGAGTGAACATCGACATTCTAGGAATCAGTGAACTAAAATGGACTGGAATGGGTGAATTTAACTCAGATGAACGTTATACCTACTACTTTGGGGAAGAATCCTTTATAAGAAATGGAGTAGCCATCATGGTCAACAAAAGAGTCCGAAATGGACTACTTGGATGCAATCTGAAAAATGACAGAATGATCTCTGTTCATTTCCAAGGCAAACCATTCAATGCCACAGTAATCCAAGTCTATGCCCCAACCAGTAATGCTGAAGAAGCTGAAGTTGAATGGTTCTATGAAGACCTACAAGACCTTTTAGAACTAACACCCAAAAAAGATGTCCTTTTCATTAAAGGGGACTGGAATGCTAAAGTAGGAAGTCAAGAAACACCTGGAGTAACAGGCAAATTTGGCCTTGGAAT
>SJYT01073190.1:170851-232134 GCA_006410635.1 Cephalophus harveyi | reverse complement strand
GTGAGTACTGTTTGTATATACAAAATTCTATTCAAATAGAAAGCATTGTTATATAGGCTAATAAATGGGGTGCCCATTTAAAATATTTAAATGCCCATTTAAAATATTTTAAATGCCCATTTATAATATTCTCTGTGTGATACTAATTGTTCTATATACAAATAAAATTTGCAGGAGCTGTTTTTCTTATGGTCGGCTTTAACTTACTAAGCTAACAGACTGGGCTCATGACCATCAGGCAGTCTGTCTCTTATACACATCTTAGTATTAGATCATAATCAACTACTAATAATCATAATCAACAACTAATCATAGTTGTCTATCAGTAATCAATATTTGCTACTTCCTTGAAATTAACTCATTTAAGTAGTTTGATACATATATACATACACACATATACATATACACTAAAATATTGGCATAATGGGTTGAGAAGACAATTTATAATATAGCAAAAAAATGATTTTGAAAATTAAATATTTTGTAATACATTATGATTAAACTTCTTTTGCAGAAGAAATTTAGTAAAGTGGCACTTGGAAATATTTTTAAAGTATTCTATAGGCATCAAGGGTATTTGCTATGACCAGTGTGTTCTCTTGGCAAAACTCTTAGCCTTTGCCCGGCTTCATTTTGTACTCCAAGGCCAAACTTATCTGTTACTCCAGGTATCTCTTGACTTCCTACTTTTGCATTCCAATCCCCTATGGTGAAGAGGACATCTTGTTTTGGTGTTAGTTCTAAGAGGTCTTGTAGGTCTTTGGCATAGTGGTTGGCATTGACTTTGATTACTGTGGTGTTGAATGGTTTGCCTTGGAAATGAACTGAGATCATTCTGTCATTTTTGAGATTACACAACTGAATGCAGAGTTCTAGAGAAGAGCAAGGAGAAATAAAAAGGCCTACTTATTTCTTACTGCAAAGTGAACAATGCAAAGAAATAAAGGAAGACAACAGAATGGGAAAGACTAGAGACCTCTTGAAGAAAATTAGAGGTACCAAGGGAACATTTCATGCAAAGATGGGCAACAAAAAGGACAGGAATGGCAAGGACCTAACAGAGGCAGAAGAGATTAAGAGGTGGCAAGAATACGCAGAAGAACTGTACAAAAATAGTTTAATGACTGGTTTAACCATGATGGTGCAGTTACTCACCATCCTGGTTACTAGACATCCTGGAGTGTGATGTCAAGTGGGCCTTAGGAAGCATTACTATGAACAAAGCTAGTGGAGGTGATGGAATTCCAGCTGAGCCTTTTCAAATCCTAAAAGATGATGCTGTTAAAGTGCTTCACTCAATATACCAGCAAATTTGGAAAACTCAGCAGTGGCCACAGGACTGGAAAAGGTCAGTTTTCATTCTAATCCCAAAGAAGGGCAACACCAAAGAATGTTCAAACTACCAGACAATTGCACTCATTTCACATACTAGCAAGGTAATGGTTAAAATCCTTCAAGCTAGGCTTCAGCAGAATGTGAACCAAGAACTTCCAGAGATACAACCTGGGTTTAGAAAAGGCAGAGAAACCAGAGATCAAATAGCCAACATCCACTGGATCATAGAGTAAGCAAAGGAATTCCAAAAAACATCTACTTCTACATCATTGGCTACGCTAAAGCCTTTGACTGTTTGGATCACAACAAACTGTGGAAAATTGTTAAAGAGATGGGAATACCAGACCAGCTTACTTGTCTCCTGAGAAATCTGTAACGTATGCAGGTCAAGAAGCAACAGTTAGAACCAGACATGAACAACAGACTAGTTCAAAATTGAAAAAAGAGTAGGTCAAGGCTGTATATTGTCACCCTGCTTATTTAACTTCTATACAGAGTGCATCATGAGAAATGCCAGGCTGGAATCAAGATGGAATCACAAGCTGGAATCAAGATTTCCATAAGAAATATCAACAACCTCAGGTACGGAGATGATACCACTCTAATGGTAGAAAATGAAGAGGAACTACCCAGAGGGATGGTACTAGGAGGGAGGGGGGTTCAGAATGGGGAACACGTGTATACCTGTGGTGGATTCATGTTGATGTATGGCAAAACCAATACAATATCAAGATTTCCATAAGAAATATCAACAACCTCAGGTACGGAGATGATACCACTCTAATGGTAGAAAATGAAGAGGAACTACCCAGAGGGATGGTACTAGGAGGGAGGGGGGTTCAGAATGGGGAACACGTGTATACCTGTGGTGGATTCATGTTGATGTATGGCAAAACCAATACAATGTTGTAAAGTAATTAACTTCCAATTAAAATAAATTTGTATTAAAAAAATAAAGAGTCTCTTGATGAGGGTAAAAGAGGAGAGTGAAAAAGCTGGCTTAAAATTCAGCATTAAAAAAACAAAGATCATGGCATCCGGTCCCATCACTTTGTGGCAAATAGATGGGGAAAAAGTGGAAACAATGGCAGATTTTATTTTCTTGGGCTCTGAAATCACTGTGAATGGTGACTGCAGAAATGAAATTAAAAGATGCTTCCTCCTTGGAAGCATCCCTGGGCTTCCCTGGTGGCTCAGAGGTTAAAGCGTCTGCCTCCAATGTGGGAGACCCGGGTTCAATCCCTGGGTCGGGAAGATCCCCTGGAGAAGGAAATGGTAACCCACTCCAGTATTCTTGCCTGGAGAATCCCAGGGATGGGGGAGCCTGGTGGGCTGCCGTCTATGGGGTCGCACAGAGTCGGACACGACTGAAGTGACTTAGCAGCAGCAGCCAGTATTCTTGCCTGGAGAATCCCATGGATGGAGAAGCCTGGTAGGCTATAGTCCCTGCGGTCGCAAAGAGTTGGACATGACTGAGCGACTTCACTTCACTTCACTTCACTTCTTCCTTGGAAGAAAAGCTATGACAAAGCTAGACAGCATATTAAAAAGCAGAGACATCACTTTGCTGACAAAGGTCCATATAGTGAAAGCTGTAGTTTTTCCAGTAGTCATGTAAGATGTGAGAGTTGGGTCATAAAGAAGGCTGACCACTGAAGAATTGATACTTTTGAACCGTGGTGCTGGAGAAGACTCTTGAGAGTCCTTTAAACTGCAAGGAGATCAAACCAGTCAATCCTAAAGAAATCAATCCTGACTATGCATTGGATGGACTGATGCAGAAGCTGAAGCTTCAATACTTTGGCTACCTGATGCAAAGAGCCAACTCATTGGAAAAGACCCTGGTGCTGGGAAAGACCGAGTGCAGGAGGAGAAGGGGGTGACAGAGGATGAGATGGTTGGATGGCATCACTGACTCAATGGACATGAGTTTGAACAAACTCCAGGAGACAGTGAAGGAAAGGGAAGCCTGGCAAGCTGCAGTCCCTGAGGTCGCAGAGTTGGACATGACTTGGCTACTGAACAACAACAAATAGGCATCTGGGAGACCAGTATTTGAGGTCTGTATATGCTACTAATTTACTTTCTACACACTATGTCAATTTGTATAAGCCTCTAGTTCCTCATTTATAACATAAATTTAGATCTACCTCTAAGACTTTTCATGGAAATTGAATGCAAGTGTGAGTACTGTTTGTATATACAAAATTCTATTCAAATAGAAAGCATTGTTATATAGGCTAATAAATGGGGTGCCCATTTAAAATATTTAAATGCCCATTTAAAATATTTTAAATGCCCATTTATAATATTCTCTGTGTGATACTAATTGTTCTATATACAAATAAAATTTGCAGGAGCTGTTTTTCTTATGGTCGGCTTTAACTTACTAAGCTAACAGACTGGGCTCATGACCATCAGGCAGTTCTCCTGCCATTTATTCTCTTCCAATGGTTTTAAAGTTATATGCTCTATTTCTATTTGTTTACTGTGGTGTTCACTGTGGTGGACTCTATCGTTGCAGAGCAGAGGTTCTAGGGTGTGTGGTTCAGTAGTTGTTGTACATAGGGCTTAGTTGCCTGTGGCATGTGGAACCTTCGGTTCAGGGATTGAATCCACGTCCCCTGCATTAGCAGGCAGATTCTTAACCAGTGGACCACCATCAGGGAAGTCCCCGCATGTCTAAATAAGAGTTAATTTTTGTTGTGTAAGTAATCTTTGTTTGTATTTACTTGTATTTTGGCTAATTTTGTTCTTAATTCCTTTTTATTTCTCAGATCTTCTATCTAGGGTCACTTTCCTTACTCTTTAGTATATCCTTTATCATTTTTTTCTCAGTTTTTGTTTTGCTGAAATATCTTTACTTCTTCCTCATTCCTAAAACTATTTCCCCTGTGTATAGTATTCTAGTTTGATAATTATTTTCTCTTAGCTTAATGAAAAATTTATCTTCTGCCTCCCATTTTTGTGGTTAAGAAGTTACCAGTCAAACTGTTATTTTAGGAAGCATTCTGTTTTTTGTCTCTATTTAATATTATCGCTTTCACTGTGATGTAATTCAGAGTACACTTCATTTTATCTATCTTGTTTGGAACATTTAAAAAAATATTTATTTTTAATTGAAGGATAATTGCTTTACATAATTTTGTTGTTTTCTGTCACATCAACAAGAATCAGCCATAGGTGCATCCATATCCCCTCCCTCACGAAACTTCCTCCCATCTCCCTCTGCGTCCCTCCCTTTGAGATTGTTACAGAGCCCGTTTGAGTTCCCTGAGTCATACAGCAAAAACCCATGGTATCTATTTTACATATGGTATTGTAAGTTTCCATGTCACTCTTTCCATACATCTCACCCTCTCCCTCCTCGCCTCCCACTGTGTCCATTAGTCTGTTCTCTGTGTCTGTTTTTCCACTGCTGCCTTGCAAATAAATTCATCAGTACCATCTTTCTAGATTCCATATGTATGTGTTAGTATACAATTTATATATATTTCTCTTTCTGGATTACTTCACTCTGTATAACAGGCTCTAGGTTTGTCTACCTCATTAGAACTAACTCAAACGCATTCCTTTTTTATGGCCGAGTAATACTCCATTGTATAGATGTACCACAGCTTCTTTATTAATTCATCTGTCAATGGACATCTGGGTTGCTTCCATGTTCTACCTATTGTAAATAGTGCTGCAGTGAAGAATGATGTACATGTGTCTTTTTCAGTTATGGCTTCCTCAGGGTATATGCCTACTAGTGGAACTGGTGGGTCATATAGTAGTTTTGGGGCTTCCCTGATGGCTCAGAGGTTAAAGCGTCTGTCTGCAATGCGGGAGACCTGGGTTCTATCCCTGGGTCGGGAAGATCCCCTGGAGAAGGAAATGGCAACCCACTCCAGTATTCTTGCCTGGAGAATCCCATGGACAGAGAAGCCTGGTGGGCTACAGTCCACGGGGTCACAAAGAGTCGGACAAGACTGAGCAACTTCACATAGTAGTTTTACCCCTAGTTTTTAAAGGAATCTCCATGCTGTCTTCCATAGTGTCTGTATCAATTTACATTCCCACCAGAAATGCAAGAGGGTTCCCTTTTCTCTGCACCCTCTCCAGTATTTATTGTTTGCAGACTTTTGTTGATGGCCCTTCTGACTGGTGAGGTGGTATCTCATTGTAGTTTTGATCTGCATTTCTCTAATAATAAGTGACATTGAGCATCTTTTCATTTTTTAGTCATCTATATGTCTTCCACTGTATAATCATAAGGGATTTGATGTAGGTCATACCTGAATGGTCTCGTGGTTTTCCCTACTTTCTTCAATTTAAGTCTGAATTTTGCAATAAGGAATTTATGATCTGAGCCATAGTCTTGTTGTTGCTGACTGTATGTGAAGTCGCTCAGTCGTGTCCAACTCTTTGCGACCCCATGGACAGTAGCCTACCAGGCTCCTCCGTCCATGGGATTCTCCAGGCAAGAGTACTGGAGTGGGTTGCCATTTCCTTCTCCAGGGGATCTTCCCAACCCAGGGATCGAACCCAGGTCTTCTGCATTCCAGGCAGATGCTTTAACCTCTGAGCCACCAGGGATTGCTGACTGTATAGAGCTTTTCCATCTTTGACTGCAAAGAATATAGTCAATCTGATTTTGGTATTGACCATCTGGTAATGTCCATGTGTAGTGTTCTCTTGTGTTGTTGGAAGAGGGTGTTTGCTATGACCAGTGTATTCTCTTGGTGAAACTCTGTTAGCCTTTGCCCTGCTTCATTTTGTACTTCAAGGCCAAACTTGCCTGTTACTCCAGGTATCTCTTGCCTTCCTATTTTTGCATTCCAGTCCCCTATAATGAAAAGGACGTCTGTCTCTGGTGTTCATTCTGGAAGGTCCTGTAGGTTATCATAGAACTGTTCAACTTTAGCTTCTTCAGCATTAATGGTTGGGGCGTTGACTTGGATTGCTGTGATATTGAATGGTTTGCCTTGGAAATGAACAAAATCATTTTTTCATTTTGGGGATTGCTCCCAAGTACTGCATTTCACACTCTTTTTTATTGATTATTAGGGCTACTCCATTTCTTGTAAGGGATTCTTGCCACAGTAGTAGATATAATGGTCATCTGAATTAATTTCACCCATTCCAGTCCATTTTGGTTCACTGATTCCTAAAATGCTAATATTCACTCTTGCCATCTCCTGTTTGACCACTTCCAATTTACCTTAATTCATGGACCTAACTTTCCAGGTTCCTATGCAATATTGTTTTTTACAGCAGTGGATTGCTCCCACCTACTGTCAGATCTACAACTGGGAGTTGTTTCCATTTTGGCTCTGTCTCTTCACTCTTTCTGGAGGTATTTCTCCACTCTTCTCCAGTAGCATATTAGGCACCTCAGTGTCATATCTCTTTGCCTTTTCATACTGTTAATGGGTTTTCAAGGCAAGAATACTGAAATGGTTGCCATTCCCTTCTCCAGGGAGCCACATTTGTCAGAACTCTCCATTATGACCTGTCTGTCCTGGGTGGCCTTACATGGCATGGCTCATAGTTTCTTTGAATTAGAGAAGGCTGGGGTCCATGTGATCAGTTTGCTTACTTTTCTGTGATTGTGGTTTTCATTCTGTCTGCCTGCTGATGGATAAGGATAAGACACTTATGGAAGCTTCCTGATGGGAGAGACTTACTGTGAGAGAAACTGGATCTTATTCTGATGAGTGGGGCCATGATCAGTAAATCCTTAATCCAGTTTTTCTGTTGATGAGGAGAGCTGTGTTTACCTCCTTTTTGTTTGACAATGATGGTAATGGTGACCTCCTTTAAAAGGACTTGTGCATGCACTGCTGTATTCAGTTCCCCTGACCCCTCAGTAGGTCACTGTCAACCCACGCCTCTGCTGGAGACTCCTGGACACTCACAGGCAAGTCTGGCTCAGTCTCTTGTGGGGACACTGCTCCTTTCTCCTGGTTCCTGGTACACAGAAGATTTGGTTTTTGCCCTCCAAAAGTCTGATGCCTTTCATCAGTGTCTTATAATTTTAGGTATACAGTTCTTTTGTCTCCTTAGGAAGGTTTATTCTTAGATGTTTTTTTTAGTTGTTGTTGTTGTTGCAATTCTGAATGGGATTGATTCCTTAATTTTTCTATCCAATTTTTCATTGTTAATATAGAGGAATGCAAGTGATTTCTGTGTATTAACCTTGTCCTGATAATTTGCTAAATTCACTGATCAGGTCTAGTGATTCTTTGATAATTTTTTTTGGTTTTCTGTGTATAGTATCACATCATCTGCAAATAGAGTTTTACTTCTTCTTTCCACCAAGGTTCCTTTTATTTCTTTTTCTTCTCTAATTGCCATAGCTAGGACTTCCAAACTATGCTGAATAATAGTGGTGAGAGTGGATACCCTTGTCTTCTTCCTGATCTTAGAGGGATTGCTTTCAGTTTTTCACCATTGAGAATAATGTTTGCTGTGGGTTTATTATGTATTGCCTTTACTATGTTGAAGTAGGTTCCTTCTGTGTACATTTTTTGAAGAATTTGTATCATAAATGGGTGTTGAATTTGATCAAAGGCTTTTTCTTCATCTATTGAGATGATCATATGGTTTTCATCTTTCAGTTTGTTAATATGGTGTATCACATTGATTGATTTGTGTATATTGAAGAATCCTTGCATCTCTGGAATAAACCCAACTTGATCATGGTGTATGCATTTTTTAATGTGTTGTTGAATTCTATTTGCAAGTTCTGTTTTCTACTTGATGCTTTTCTTGTTTCTTGAGGTAGGATTGTATTGCTATAAACTTCCTTCATAGAATTGCTTTTCCTGAATCCCATAGGTTTTGGGTCACCATGTGTTTGTTGTCATTTGTTTCTAGGAATCTTTTGATTTTCCTTCTTATTTCTTCAGTAACCTCTTCCTTATTTAGTAATGTATTGTTTAATCTCCATGAGTTTTTGTTTGTTACAGTTTTTTCCCCTGTAATTGACATCTAGTCTCATAGCATTGTGGTTAGAGAAGATACTTGATATGAATTCAGTTTTTTAGTTTACTGAGGCTTGATTTGTGACCCAAGATGTGGTCTAACCTGGAGAATGTTACATGTGCACTTGAGAAGAAAATGTATTCTACTGCATTTGTATGGAAAATCCGGAAGATATCTATTAGGTCCATTTGGTCTACTGTTTCATTTAAGGTTTGTGTTTTCTTATTGATTGTCTATTTTGACGATCTGTCCATTGGTGTAAATGGGGTGTTAAAGTCCCCTATTATTATTGCATTACTGTTGATTCCCCCTCTTATGCCTGTTACTGTTTGCCTTATGTATTAATGTGCTCCTATGTTGGGTGCATAAATATTTACAACTGTTATGTCTTCTTCTTGGATTGATCCCTTGATCATTATATAGTGTTCTTCTTTGTCTCTTATAACATTCTTTATTTTAAAGTCTTATTTTGTTTTGGTTTCCAATACCACAGTTCAAAAGCATCAATTCTTTAGCACTCAACTCTTTTTTATGATCCAACTCTCACATCCACACATGACTACTGGAAAAACTATGGCTTTGACAATATGGAGCTGTGTTGGCAAAGTGATGTCTCTGTTTTTTAATACAAGGGAGTGGGGACTACTTTTAGTTGCAGTGCATGGACTTATAGCTGTGGCTTCTCTTGTTGTGGAGCATAAGCTCTAGAGCATGCAAACTTCAGTAGTTGTAGCACATGGACAGTTGTTCTTCAGGATGTGGGATCTTCCCAGATCAGAGATTGAAACCATGTCCCCTGCATTCACAAGCAGATTCTATCCATACCACCAGGGAAGTCCATGGTTCATATTTTTCTGATTCTTTTCACAGCGCACCATTTTTTCTTATTATATCCTTGACATTGTGCTTGAAAGTACTCTAGAGATTGGGTTAAGTATTGCTTTCTCCCAAAAAAGTCATGCCTTTTGTTTTTTGAGGAGTCCACCTGAGTCAGGAATGGGTTGTAGTTTGGGGTAATTAGAATTCACATGTAGTTTCAAATATCTTGAGAATCAGATCTATTCTGTGTGTATTACAGGAGTTTCCCTCTGAAAAGGATTTTGGGTTCTAAGCATCATGAGACTTTTCTGCTGTTAAGTGCAGCCACCAGCCTCTTGCTCTGTTGTAGTCTCCACAGAAGTCCCATGGAACAGAATTGGTAGAGGAATGGAAGAATTACCTCTGTATTTGGGACTCATACAGATTACAGTCTATCACCCCAGCATGTGTGGTTCTTAAAGGAACTACTAGCTTCTTACTGCAGCAGAATCCCTCTGCCTGACATAGACCCTATCCTGTGCCAATGCTCCTATGAATAATTTTCCATCTGAAATTTAATTCCTTTAGACATTTTTGGATTTATAACTCTCTGAATTCTAACATATGTATATTGGTCTGTCTGGCTGTTTGTCTCTCTCTTTGTTGCATATCTAAATATATTATTTGTGTTCAAAGAAGGAAGAGAGGTGAATTTGGATTCAGGGAAGAGTTAGGAAGATATGACTGAAGGTGGCAAAGATTAAGATTGCAGAGTAGAATGATTGTGTATCTCACCTCCCCCATGCCCCCCCACAAACACATCAAAAATAAATCTGCATTAACAATTATCACAAAGTACCAGATGAAGGCTGGTACAACAAAAAGCTTCGAGGAAGATCCCCAATGTAACCAGGTAGTATGAAAAGAAAAAAAAAAAAGAAAGAAAGAATCAGGATGGACCTGCTCCCCTGGGAGGGAGCTTTGAAAGAGGAAAGATTCCTTCATTCTGAGAACCCCTTTCATTGCTTGGAAGGTCCCTGAACAGATAGGGAACTGGAGTGGCCTGAACTTTGCTTGAGACAAGTGTACGGGTGCTGGCTTACTGACAAACAGGGTAGAGAGAGACCAGCCCTGATGGCTGCTATGACACAATGAAGCTATGAAGCTTGCCAACCTGTAAATAATAGGGATTGCAGAAGGAGAAGAAAGAGGAAAGGGAATCAAACAGGTATTTGAAGAAATTATGGCTGAAAATTTCTGAAACCTAAAGAAAGAAACATATCCAGGTATAGGAAGCACAGAGGCTCCCAAATAAGATGAACCCAAACACATCACTACATATTATAATTAAAATGGCAGAACTTAAAGATAGCAAGACAATTCTAAAGGTAAAAAGAGAAGAGTCAGTTATAAGTGAACTGCTGTAGGGATATTAGCTGATTTTTCTGCAGAAAATTTGCAGGCCGGAAGGGAATGATATGCTCAATGTTCTGAAAGGGAAAAACCTGCAACCTAGGAATCTATATCCATCAATATTTTTATTTAGAATAGAGAAGAAGAAATAGAAGAAGAAACTAAGAATTTCTCAAACAAGTAGAAACTTAAAAAACACAGTAAAACCATTCAAGTCCATTCAGGTATGAATAGACTAGAGTGATAAGAAAAGAAAACAAAGATATGGGATAATTTGAGCAAGAATCAGCAGAAATGATGAAAGAAGCTATGATATTGTTAGACTTTCATGTAAAAAACATTAGAAAATTGTGTTTGCATAGTAAAGAAATTGTTTATGTGCCATGTAAGCCCCTATAAGATTCCAGTGGGACTTACCTCACTCAAAACCACTTCACAATTTTTACATTTAATAAAGAGTTTAACAAACTGTTCAGTTTTATATCCATATTTGATTACTCTTGTCAGATATGCAAAAAATACTGAAAACATTTTTAAAGAAGTAACTAGGCCTAGAACCTAGCAGTTGCCTGTTAATTACTATTAACTGGCAAGATTTATGTAACTTTCTTAGTCTTAAGGTTAATGAACTTTGATTTAGAACTAGATGACTTGGCAAACTTCCTATAAAGATATAACAATATTTGGACTGTTAAGTGTAAATAAAGGTCTGAATGAGTGTAAATTTACTATATTTAATTACAGTAAACAACCTCTCACTCAACCATTTTTTAAGTTTGAAGATATGTCGTTCAGTCGCTCAGTTGTGTCCGATTCTATGCGACCCCATGGACTGCAGAACACCAGGCCTCCCTGTCCATCACCAGCTCCCGGAGATTACCCAAACTCATGTCCATTGAGTCAGTGATGCCATCCAACCATATCATCCTCTGTCATCCCCTTCTTCTCCTGCCTTCATATTTCCCAGCATCAGGGCCTTTCCACATGAGTCAGCTTTTTGCATCAGGTGGCCAAAGTATTGGAGCTTCAACTTCAACTTCAGTCCTTCCAATGAACACCCAGGACTGATCTCTTTGAGGTAGGACTGGTTGGATCTCCTTAAAGTCCAAGGGACTCTCAAGAGTATTCTCCAACACCACAGATCAAAAGCATCAATTCTTCTTTACTCAGCTTTATTTATAGTCCAACTGTCACATCCATACATGACTACTGGAAAAAACCATAGCCTTGACTAGATGGACCTGTGTTGGCAAAATGATGTCTCTACTTTTTAATGTTATCTAGGTTGGTCATAATTTTCCTTACAAGGAGTAAGTGTCTTTTAATTTCATGGCTGCATTCACCATCTGCAGTGATTTTGGAGCACAAAAAATTAAAATCTGCAACTGTTTCCAATGTTTTGCCATCTATTTCCCATGAAGTGTTGGGACCAGATGCCATGATCTTAGTTTTCTGAACGTTGAGCTTTAAGCGGACTTTTTCACTCTCCTGTTTCACTTTCATCAAGAGGCTCTTCAGTTCTTCTTCACTTTCTGCCATAAGGGTGGTGTCATCTGCATATCTGAGGTTATTGATATTTCCCCCAGCAATCTTGATTCCAGCTTGTCTTCATCCAGCCTAGCATTTCTCATGATGTACTCTGCATATAAGTTAAATAAGCAGGGTGACAATATATAGCCTTGACATACTCCTTTTCCTATTTGGAACCAGTCTGTTGTTCTATGTCCAGTTCTAACTGTTTCTTCCTGACCTGCATACAGATTTCTCAAGAGGCAGGTCAGGTGGTCTGGTATTCCCATCTCTTTCAGAATTTTCCACAGTTTAATGTGATCAATACAGTCAAATGCTTTGGCATAGTCAATAAAGCAGAAATACACGTTTTTCTGAAACTCTCTTGCTTTTTCGATGATCCAGCAGATGTTGGCAATTTGATCTCTGGTTCCTCTGTCTTTAAAACCAGCTTGAACATCTGGAAGCTCACAATGCATGTATTACTGAAACCTGGCTTTGAGAATTTTGAGCATTACTTTACTGGAATGCGAGATGAGTGCAATTCTGTGGTAGTTAGAGCGTTCTTTGGCATTGCCTTTCTTTGGGATCAGAATGAAAACTGACCTTTTCCAGTCCTGTGGCCACTGCTGAGTTTTCCAAATTTGCTGGCATACTGAGTGAAGCACTTTCACAGCATCATCCTTCAGGATTTGAAATAGCTCAACTCGAATTCCATCACCTCCACTAGCTTTGTTCACAGTGATGCTTCCTAAGGCCCACTTGACTTCACATTCCAGGATGTCTGGCTCTAGATGAGTGATCACACCATTGTGATTATCTGGGTCATGAAGATCTTTTTTGTACAGTTCTTCTCTGTATTCTTGCCACCTCTTCTTAATATCTTTTGCTTCTGTTAGATCCATACCATTTCTGTCCTTTATCGAGCCCATCTTTGCATGAAATGTTCCCTTGGTGTCTCTAATTTTCTTGAAGAGATCTCTAGTCTTTCCCATTCTGTTGTTTTCCTCTGTTTCTTTGCACTGATCACTAAGGAAGGCTTTCTTGTCTCTTCTTGCTATTCTTTGGAACTCTGTATTCAGGTGCTTATAGCTTTCCTTTTCTCCTTTGCTTTTCACTTCTCTTGTTTTCACAGGTATTTGTAAGGCCTCCCCAGACAGCCATTTTGCTTTTTTGCATTTCTTTTTTTGGGGGATGGTATTGATTCCTGTCTCTTGTACAATGTCATGAACCTCCGTCCATAGTTCATCAGGCACTCTATCTATCAGATCTAGGCCCTTAAATCTATTTCTCACTTCCACTGTATAATCATAAGGGATTTGATTTAGGTCATAACTGAATGGTCTAGCAGTTTTCCCTACTTTCTTCAATTTAAGTCTAAATTTGGCAATAAGGAGTTCATGATCTGAGCCCGGTCTTGTGTTTGCTCACTGTATAGAGTTTCTCCATCTTTGGCTGCAAAGAATATATTCAATCTGATTTCAGTGTTGACCATCTGGTGATGTCCATGTGTAGAGTTTTCTTTTGTGCTGCTGGAAGAGGCTGTTTGCTATGACCAGTTTGATCTCTTGGCAAAACTCTGTTAGCCTTTACCTTGCTTCATTCTGTACTCCAAGGCCAAATTTGCCTGTTACTCCAGGTGTTTCTTGTCTTCCTATGTTTGCATTCTATTCCCCTATAATGAAAAGGACATCTTTTGGGGTTGTTAGTTCTAGAAGGTCTTGTAGGTCTTCATAGAACCATTCAACTTCAGCTTCTTCAGCATTACTGATTGTGGCATATACTTGGATTACTGTGATACTGAATGGTTTGCCTTGGAAACGAACAGAGATCATTCTGTCGTTTTTGAGATTGCATCCAAGTACTGCATTTTGGACTCTCTTTTTGACCATGATGGCTACTCCATTTCTTCCAAGGGATTCTTGCCTACAGTAGTAGATATAATGGTCATCTGAGTTACATTCACCCATTCCAGTCCATTTTAGTTCGCTGATTCCTAAAATGTTGATGTTCACTCTTGTCTTCTCCTCTTTGACCACTTCCAATTTGCCTTGATTTTTGGACCTAACATTCCAGGTTCCTATGCAATATTGCTCTTACAGCATCAGACTTTACTTCTATAACTAGTCACATCCACAACTGGGTATTGTTTTTGCTCTGGCTCCATCTCTTCATTCTCTCAGGAGTTATTTCTCCACTGGTCTCCAGTAGCATATTGTGCACCTACCGACTTGGGGAGTTCATCTTTCGGAGTTCTTTTTGCCTCTTCATAGTGTTCATGGTTTCTCAAGGCAAGAGTATTGAAGTGGTTTGCCATTCCCTTCTCCAGTAGATATATAGAGAGGAGAACAAATTTTATATAATAGTTTGTTGGCATGATTTATAACTTTTAAGTATTTAAACATGTGGTATTTGTTCCATATTGTATCATTTGTACATAGATAGGAGGGATGTGCCCCTTGGCTCTGTTTCCCTCTGTGTTTTCTCCACTTTCGGCTATCGTCCCTTATGGTTGCCTCCTGTTCCCTAGTGTGCCTAGCTATTTGTATACTGGCATCTTTGCCCTCATTGTTTCTTCTTCCTGGAATGCCTTTTTTCTTTCACTGTCTGGTAAAATCTCTCACGTGCTTCAAATCTCAATTCACATGTTTCATTTCTGGGGAGCTAACCTGATCAAGTGACCTTTCCCTCTTCTGTGATCCTACAGATACTTTTAATTATATAGATTATATCACCTACAGTAGTGAACTTTTGAAAACAAGTTCGATGGTATTAATCCTAGTTACCTTATGATAAAGTCCAAAATCCTTAGTGAGACTTACAAGGCCCCCACCTCATTAAAGCCCACATACTTAATTCCTCAGCTGCATTTCCTATTCTGATCAGACTAGTTGACCTGAGGTTCTCTTGCCTCTGCACATGTTGTTCTCTTTGCCTTTAACATTAGTTTTTACCCTCTTGGTGAATCTCTACTCACAGCTTAAGTTTTAGCTGAAATTTTGCTCTCTTAGACTTTCCATGACCCTTAGATTAGGTTAGTTCTCCCTGATTTAAGTACCCAAAGCACTCTATGCACTAAAATAGTGTATCTGATACTATCTTTTCCATTATACTTCTTGAGTATGTTTGCCTTGTTCACATCTATATTTCTTTTAATCAAGCATATGTCAAGTACCTCAAAGACATTTGCTAAATAGTGTTTTTTTTTGGTAGAATGAATGGAAAGATAAATTCAAAGCTTCATTTTAAGAGAAACCTTCTCACTCACCTCAGTCTTTCTGTGCCTGTATAATGCCATACATGGAGTGGGCACTCAGTGATACTATATTTCATTTTCATAAACATGTTTTCTTTATTTATGACTTATTTTCAATGGAATACTCAGAATTTTTCACGTAAAGTTGTTCCAGTTTTATGCTTTTAAGTACTTGAATATTTTCTGTAAATACTTCATTAGATATTTAGAAAATTTTTCAGATGTCCTGGTCAACTGTCCTCAAACACATTTGCTATTTCCACCTACTCTGCTTGTTCTAGAAGTTTGAAGACTTCTTCCCATCTAGGGTTCTATCTAGCTCTTTATTTCCCTAGGAGGATCTCATTCAGTCTTATCAGCTGATGACTCTCAGACTTGATGTGTCTGTACTGGAAATTCCAGATGGATGTAACTTAGTGTCTTCTTGACATTTTTATTGGGATGGCTAATAAGTATCTTAAACCTGACATATCCTAAATAGAGTTTAAGTATTTTTTATTTCTTGACAATAACAAATTCTTATTCTCTTATAAAGAAGTAGAATGATCTTTCATCACTGTAAGTTACTTTTGCTGTAAAAAGTAACAGCAAAACAAATGTTATTCCCCTCCTGATGAATCAATGACAGCTTCTACTAAGGCTTACACCTCTAAAAGTCAGCCAAGCAGCAACAGCTTAACTTCAATGACCATACTCTGGGTTCTAGTCAATTGATCCCTAAATGTTTCCATTTGTGATATTCCACTATTTCCCGAACTTTCTCCTGGAAACCTCAAATAATATTGGTTTGTTTTCTTCAGAGGCTTCACCTGGAATCAAATTTTCTTTTTGTTTAATACAGAAAAGAGTCTAATTTTGGTTTCAATTACCTAACGGAGGCCTATTCATTTCATTCCCTTCAATCATGATGCTTCCCCAATTTTCTTCTTACCATTATGGCATCCTCATCTTCCACATGTAGCACATCCTGCATATCAGTAACATTTGACAACTGTACCTTCAAAATTTGTTCTGAATCTATCCTGTAGAGCATAATGGCTAAGTGTGTGAATTGAAGTCACACTACCAGCTTTTCTATTAATATTAACTACACAAGTCAAAAACTGTACAAAAAAGATCTTCACGACCAGGATAATCATGATGGTGTGATCACTCACCTAGAGCCAGATATCCTGGAAGATGAAGTAAAGTGGACCCTAGAAAGCATCACTATGAACAAAGCAAGTGGAAGCGCTGGAATTCCAGTTGAGCTATTTCAAATCCTGAAAGATGATGCTGTGAAACTGCTGCACTCGATATGCCAACAAATTCGGAAAACTCAGCAGTGGCCACGGGACTGGAAAAGGTCAGTTTTCATTCCAATCCCAAAGAAAGGCAATGCCAAAGAATGCTCAGACTACCGCACAATTGCACTCATCTCACACACTAACAAAATAATGCTCAAAATTCTCCAAATCAGGCTTCAGCAATACGTGAACTGTGAACTTCTAGATGTTCAAGCTGGTTTTAGAAAAGGCAGAGGAACCAGAGATCAAATTGCCAACATCTGCTGGATCATCAAAAAAGCAAGAGAGTTCCAGAAAAACATCTATTTCTGTTTTATTGACTATGCCAGAGCGTTTGACTTTATGGATCACATTAAACTGTGGAAAATTCTGAAAACAGATGGGAATACCAGACCACCTGACCTACCTCTTGAGAAACCTGTGTGCAGGTCAGGAAGCAACAGTTAGAACTGGACATGGAACAACAGACTGGTTCCAAATAGGAAAAGGAGTACATCAAGGCTGTATGTTGTCACCCTGCTTATTTAACTTATATGCAGAGTACATCATGAGAAACACTGGTCTGAAAGAAGCACAAGCTGGAATCAAGATTGCCAGGAGAAATATCAGTAACCAGATATGCAGATAACACCTCCCTTACGGCAGAAAGTGAAGAGGAACTAAAAAGCCTCTTGATGAAAGTGAAAGAGGAGAGTGAAAAAATTGGCCTAAAGCTCAACATTCAGAAAACGAAGATCATGGCATCTGGTCTCATCACTTCATGGCAGATAGATGGGGAAACAGTGGAAACAGTGTCAGACTTCATTTTTCTGGGCTCCAAAATCACTGCAGATGGTGACTGCAGCCACGAAATTAAAAGACACTTACTCCTTGGAAGGAAAGTTATGACCAACCCAGGTAGCATATTAAAAAAGCGGAGACATTACTTTGCCAACAATAGTCTGTCTAGTCAAGGCTATGGCTTTTCCAGTAGTCATGTATGGATGTGAGAGTTGGACTGTGTAGAAAGCTGAGCGCCAAAGAATTGATGCTTTTGAACTGTGGTATTGAAGACTCTTGAGAGTCCTTTGGACTGCAAGGAGATCCAACCAGTCCATTCTAAAGGAGATCAGTCCTGGGTGTTCATTGGAAGGACTGGTGTTGAGGCTGAAACTCCAATACTTTGGCCACCTCATGCAAAGTGTTGACTCATTGGAAAAGACTCTGATGCTGGAAGGGTTTAGGGGCAGGAGAAGAAGGGGGTGACAGAGGATGAGATGACTGGATGGCATCACTGACTCAATGCACATGAGTTTGGGTGAACTCTGGGAGTGTTTACCCTTTCACTTAATACAGTGAAATTCAATAATAAACGGTAATGAAAAACATGCCACAATATGGATGAATTTAAAAAACACACTTACTGAAAGGAACCAGACACCAAAAAACTCAAGAAACAAAAAACAAAGTATGCAATTATATGAAATCATAGTTACTATAAACTAATACACCGACAGAAATTAGATTAGTGGTTGCTGGGGGCTGGAGTGGGAGACAAGGGCTGACTAAAAGGGGAAAATAGGGAACTATTTGACAGAATGGAAATGTTCTATACCTTGACTGTGATTACGTTACATGGGTATAAAAGTTTTCAAAATTTAAAGAAGTGAATGCTAAAAATGGAAACATTTTTGTATGTAAGTTATACTTTAATAAAGTTGGTTTTATAAATAGATTATTCTTGTTACCATGTGGAAACTGGATTTGGGCCAGACAAGGGTGGAAACAGGTATGCCTATTATGAGGTTATTGCAGAGATAAGAGTAGCTTGGATGAGTGTGGTAATCACAATGATAAAAGTTAATCTGTATGTGACATTTATTATGTGCCAGGCACTATTCTTTGTACTTTGTGTGCACTGGTTTAGTTCATGCTCCCCCTTCTTATATGAAGCATTAATAAGTACTGTTATTATGTTAAAGCACAAAAAGCTTAAGTGACTTGTGTCAGTCAGTTCAGTCGCTCAGCCGTGTCCGACCCTTTGCGACCCCATGATTCATAACACGCCAGGCCTCCCTCTCCATCACCAACTCCCGGAGTTCACTCAAACTCATGTCCATCGAGTCGGTGATGCCTTCCAGCCATCTCATCCTCTGTCATCGCCTTCTCCTCCTGCCTCCAATCCTTCCCATCATCAGAGTCTTTTTTTTCAATGAGTCAACTCTTCGCACGAGGTGGCCAAAGTACTGGAGTTTCAGCTTTAGCATCATTCCTTCCAAAGAACATCCAGGACTGATCTCCTTTAGAATGGACTGGTTGGATCTCCTTGCAGTCCAAGGGACTCTCAAGAGTCTTCTCCAACACCACAGTTCAAAAACATCAATTCTTCGGCACTCAGCTTTCTTCACAGTCCAACTCTCACATCATACATGACTACTGGAAAAACCATAGCCTTGACTAGATGGACCTTTGTTGGCAAACTAATGTCTCTGCTTTTTAATATGCTATCTATGTTGGTCATAAATTTCCTTTCAAGGAGTAAGCATCTTTTAATTTCATGGCTGCAGTCACCATCTGCAGTGATTTTGGAGCCTAAAAAAATAAAGTCAGCCATTGTTTCCACTGTTTCCCCATCTATTTGCCACGAAGTGATGGGACCAGATGCCATGATCTTCGTTTTCTGAATGTTGAGCTTTAGGCCAACTTTTTCACTCTCCTCTTTCACTTTCATCAAGAGGCTTTTTAGTTCCTCTTCACTTTCTGCCATAAGGGTGGTGTCATCTGCATATCTGAGGTTATTGATATTTCTCCTGGCAATCTTGATTCCAGCTTGTGCTTCTTCCAGTCCAGCGTTTCTCATGATGTACTCTGCATATAAGTTAAATAAGCAGGGTGACAATATACAGCCTTGACGGACTCCTTTTCCTATTTGGAGCCAGTCTGTTGTTCCATGTCCAGTTCTAACTGTTGCTTCCTGACCTGCATACAGATTTCTCAAGAGGCATGTCAGGTGGTCTGATATTCCTATCTCTCTCAGAATTTTCCACAGTTTATTGTGATCCACACAAAGGCTTTGGCATAGTCAATAAAGCAGAAATAGAGGTTTTTCTGGAACTCTCTTGCTTTTTTGATGATCCAGCGGATGTTGGCAGTTTGATCTCTGGTTCCTCTGCCTTTTCTAAAACCAGCTTGAACATATGGAAGTTCACGATTCACATATTGCTTAAGCCTTGCTTGGAGAATTTTGAGCATTACTGTACTAGCATGTGAGATGAGTGCAATTGTGCGGTAATCTGAGCATTCTTTGGCATTGCCTTTCTTTGGGATTGGAATGAAAACTGACTGTGGCCACTGCTGAGTTTTCCAAATTTGTTGGCATATTGACTGCAGCACTTTCACAGCATCATGTTTCAGGATTTGAAATAGCTCAACTGGAATTCCATCACCTCCACTAGCTTTGTTCGTAGTGATGCTTTCTAAGGCCCACTTGGCTCCACATTCCAGAATGTCTGGCTCTAGATGAGTGATCACACCATCCAGATAATCATGACCATCCAGATAATCATCGTGATTATCTGGGTCATGAAGATCTTTTTTGTACAGTTCTTCTGTGCATTCTTGCCACCTGTTCTTAATGTCTTCTGCTTCTGTTAGGTCTATACCATTTCTGTCATTTATTGAGCCCATCTTGGCATGAAATGTTCCCTTGGTATCTGTAATTTTCTTGAAGAGATCTCTAGTCTTTCCCATTCTGTTGTTTTCCTCTATTTCTTTGCATTGATTGCTGAAGAAGGCTTTCTTATCTCTTCTTGCTATTCTTTGGAACTCTGCATTCAGATGCTTATATCTTTGGGGGTCTCCAAACAGTGGAAATAGGCTGCAAGTGTCAGACTTTTTTCTCTTTCTTAGTGACTAAATCACCACTAAGTGGCAGGAGGAGACAAACTACAAGTGTCAGTTTTTTTTTTCACTTCTTTATACAAAATTAAAAGAAGGTTTCCTTTAAAATTCTGTGTTGCCATAATGACACCTGGTTCCACCTGAACTTAACTTTTCTCAAACCTTGAGCTAACCAGTGTGTTTTTCTTATGGAAGTGTTTTTCTTAAGCTGTGTTAATGAACTATGTATTTACCCTAGATTCTGTCTTTCTTCAAGTCAGTTCCACCTTAGACTCAGAAACAACTTGACAAAGCAGTATGTTTTACTTCTGCAAATGTTCTCTTAAGCTGTGTTTATGAGACTGTGTCTCTGGAAACCTGCCTTTCTTCAAGATTCATATCAATCATTTTATGGCCCTGGATGACTCACCTTGTGCCAATGTTATCTCAAAATGCATGTTGTAGGTTCGGGCCTGGTGCCACTCTCTGAGTTCTGAGACATTTCCTTTCTCTAGTTAGCAGCCTGCTACTAGGTATATAGCTTCCTGCTAAAGACTAGCAGGGGGGCACTCTTTCTGCCCCCTTCTGATGTCTATGTCAGAAGTTTTCTCTATCTCTTTTATACTTCAATAAAACTTTATTACACAAAATCTCTGAGCAATCTAATCTTGTCACTGGCCCCAGGTTGAATTCCTCTCCTCAGGAGTCCGAGAATGCCAGTGTCTTTCATAAATCAGCAACAAACTTCCAGTTCAGTTCAGTTCAGTTCAGTTCAGTTGCTCAGTTGAGTCCGATTCTTTGCAACCCCATGGACTGCAGGATGCCAGGCTTTCCTGTCCATCACCAACTCATGAAGTTTACTCAAACTCATGTCCATTGAGTCAGTGATGCCATCCAACCATCTCATCCTCTGTTGTCCCCTTCTCCTCCTGCCTTCAATCTTTCCCAGCATCAGGGTTTTTTTCCAGTGAGTCAGCTCTTCACATCAGGTGGCCAAAGTATTGGAGTTTCAGGTTCAACATCAGTCCTTCCAATGAACATTCAGGACTGAGTTCCTTTAGGATGGACTGGTTGGATCCCCTTGCAGTCCAAGGGACTCGAAAGAGTCTTCTCCAACACCACAGTTCAAAAGCATCAATTCTTTGGTGCTTAACTTTCTTTATAGTCCAACTCTCACATCCATACATGACTACTGGAAAAACCATAGCCTTGACTAGACGGACCTTTGTTGGCAAACTAATGTCTCTACTTTTTACATGCTGTCTATGTTGGTCAGAACTTTTCTTCCAAGGAGTAAGTGTCTTTATTTCATGGCTGCAGTCACCATCTGCAGTGATTTTGGAGCCCCCCAAAATAAAGTCTGACACTGTTTCCCCTGTTTCCCCATCTATTTCCAATGAAGTGATGGGACCAGATGCCATGATCTTTGTTTTCTGAATGTTGAGCTTTAAGCCAACTTTTTCACTCTCCTCTTACTTTCATCAAGAGGCTCTTTAGTTCTTCTTCACTTTCTGCCATAAGGGTGGTGTCATCTGCATATCTGAGGCTATTAATATTTCTCCCGGCAATCTTTATTCCCGCTTGTGCTTCTTCCAGCCCAGCGTTTCTCATGATGTACTCTGCATATAAGTTAAATAAGCAGGGTGACAATATACAGCCTTGATGTACTCCTTTTCCTATTTGGAACCAGTCTGTTGTTCCATGTCCAGTTCTAACTGTTGCTTCCTGACCTGCATACAGATTTCTCAAGAGGCATGTCAGGTGGTCTGGTTTTCCCATCTCTTTCAGAATTTTCCACAGTTTATTGTGATCCACACAGTCAAAGGCTTTGGCATAGTCAATAAAGCAGAAATGCATGTTTTTCTGGAACTCTCTTGCTTTTTCGATGATCCAGCGGATGTTGGCAGTTTGATTTCTGGTTCCTCTGCCTTTTCTAAAACCAGCTTGAACATCTGGAAGTTCACGGTTCACATATTGTTGAAGCCTGGCTTGGAGAATTTTGAGCATTACTTTGCTGGTGTGTGAGATGAGTGCAATTGTGTGGTAGTTTGAGCATTCTTTGGTATTGCCTTTCTTAGGGATTAGAATGAAAACTGACCTCTTCCAATTGAACACAAAAGAAGGAGTGCTCTACTCATGCAAGAGGGTGAAGCAGCCAAGAAAGTTTGTAGGGTGGGATTTTAAAAGAAAGACATGATCAGAAGGCAGAAAAAGGAGCCTGAGGATGGTAGGATTAGAAATGCAGAAGAATGAGGGACTATGGTGTTCCTGATAAACACCCAGAGATAAAATCATGTGAAATTTTGGGAAGACTGAAATTCTGACAGATTAAAAGTGTGAGATAACTGGAATGGTACAATAAGAGATAGGGAATTGGAGGCAAGAGCCCCATTGGCAGGCCTGGCACTGATCCATTTAATAAATATTTTGGTGCTTTTGTGCTAGATGTCTTCCTGGCAAAAGTGATATATAGTCGCTGCCTTTGTGGCATGAGACTATTTTAAAATTAGTTTAAGAGCTATTTTGGTTTTGTGTATTACTTTGAGGGCAACGTAGTAGACATATTAGGGAGGGTAGAATGCAGATACAGAGTTTATTTTTGTGTATGGTGTTAAAGGATATTCTAATTGCATTTTTTTACATGCAGCTGTCTAGTTTTCTCAGCACCATTTATTGAACAGATAGATTGTATTTTTCCTATTGGATAGTTGCTGTTGTTGTTGTTTTTCTAGAGCTTTTGGCCATTTTATTTTATTTTTGGGTTTATTTATTTTTACTTGAAGGATAATTGCTTACAGTTTTGAAATGGTTTCTACCAAACATTGGGCTTCCTTTGTGGCTCAGCTAGTAAAGAATTCACCTGAAATGCTGGAGACCTGGGTTTGATCCCTGGGTTAGGAAGATCCCCTGGAGAAGGGAAAGGCTACCCTTTCAACAGAAAATTGGATTAAAGATTTACTGAACATGGCCCCACCCATGAGAACAAGACACAGTTTCCCTCACAGTCAGTCTCTCCCATCAGGAAGCTTCCATAAGCCTCTTATTCTTATCCATCAGAGGGCAGACAGAATGAAAATAACAATCACAGAAAACTAATCAAACTGATCACAAAGACCAAAACCTTGTCTAACTCAGTGAAACTATGAGCCATGCCTTGTAGGGCCACTCAAGACAGACGGGTCATGATGGAGAGTTCTGACAAAGTGTGGTCCACTGGAGAAGGGAATGGCAAACCAGTTCATATTCTTGCCTTGAGAACCCCATGAACAGTATGAAGAGGCAAAAAGATATGACACTGAAAGATGAACTCCCCAGGTTGGTAGGTGCCCAATATGCTACTGGAGAAAAGTAGTGAGAAAAAATCCAAAAAGAATGAAGACAGATCCAAAGCAAAAACAACATCCAGTTGTGGATGTGACTGGTGATGGAAATAAAGTCCAATGCTGTAAAGAACAATATTGCATAGGTACCTGGAATATTAGGTCCATGAATCAAAGCAGATTGGAAGTGGTCAAACAGGAGATGGTAAGATTAAAATCAACATTTTAGGAATCAGCGAACTAAAATGGACAGGAATGGGCAAATTTAACTCAGATGACATTATCCACTACTGTGGGCAAGAATCCCATAGAAGAAATGGAGTAGCCCTCATAGTCAATGAAAGAGTCCAAAATGGAGTACTTGGGTGCAATCTCAAAAATGATAGATGATCTCTGTTTGTTTCCAAGGCAAACCATTCAATATCACAGTAATCCAAGTCTATGCCCCAACCAGTAATGTGAAGAAGGTGACATTGAACAGCTCTATGAAGACCCAAAAGAGCTTTTAGAACTAACATCCCCAAAAGATATCCTTTTCATCATAGGGAACTGGAATGCAAAAGTAGGGAGTCAAGAAACACCTGGAGTAACAGGCAAGTTTGACCTTGAAGTACAAGATGAAGCAGGGCAAAAGCTAACAGAGTTTTGCCGAGAGATCAAACTGGTCATAGCAAACACCCTCTTCCTACAACACAAGAGACGACTCTACACATGGACATCACCCAGATGATCAATACTGAAATCAGAATGAGTATATTCTTCGCAGCTGAAGATGGAAAAGCTCTATCAGCAAAAACAAGACTGGGAGCTAACTGTGGCTCAAATCATGAACCCCTTATTGAAAAATTCAGACTTAAATTGAAGAAAGTAGGGAAAAACACTAGACCAATCAGGTATGACCTATATCAAATCCCTTATGATTATACAGTGGAAATGACAAATGAATTCAAGGGACTAGATCTGATAGAGTGCCTGAAGAACTATGGACAGAGGTTTGTGACGTTTTGCAGGAGACAGTGATCAAGAGCATCACCAAGAAAAAGAAGTGCCAAAAACCAAAATAGCTGTTTGAGGAGGCCTTACAAATCACTGTGCAAAGAAAAGAAGCAAAAGGCAAAGGAGAAAAAAAAAAAGATATACCTATCTGAATGCAGAGTTCCAAAGAATAGAAAGGAGAGATAAGGAAGCCTTCCTCATAATCAGTACATAGAAATGACTCTGATGCTGAGAAAGATTGAATGCAGGAGAAGGGGATGACAGTGGAAGGGATGGTTGAATGGCATCACTGACTTGATGGACATGAGTTTGAACAAGCTCCGGGGTTTGATGATGGACAGGGAAGCCTGGTGTGCTGCAGCCCATGGAGTCGCAGAGTCGGACATGACTGAGCAACTGAACTAAACTGAACTGAACTACCAAACACTAATCATGCATAGGTTTACCCATATCCCCTCTCACTTGAACATCCGTCCCACCACACTCCTCTAGGTTGTTATCAAGCCCCAGTTTGAGTTCCCTGAATCATACAGCAAATTCCTGCTGGTTATCCATTTTATATATGGTAATGTATGTTTTCATGTTCCTTTTCCATACCTCCCAACCTCTCCTTCTTCCTCAGCCAGCCATGTCCATAATTCTGTTCTCTATGTGTGTGCCATTGGATAGTCTTAAGATGCCATCTTTGTTGTAGGTTAATTGACAATAGGTAGGTGAGTTTATCTCTGGACTTTCTTTCCTGTTCCATTGATCTGCATTTCTGTTTTTGGTTAACACCATACAAAAATAAACTCAAAATGAATTAAAGGGCTGCATGTAGAACTGGATGCTATAAATCTCTTAGAGGAAACACAGACAGAACACTCTTTGGCATAAATTGCAACAATTGATTTTAGGAGCAGTCTCCTCCTGTAATGGAAATAAAAATAGACAAATGAGACCGAATTAAACTCAAAAAATTTTGCACAGTGAAGGAACCATAAGCAGATTGAAAAGGAATCCCACAGAAGGGGAGAAAATATTTGCAAATGATGGGACTGACAAGGGTTTAATCTGTAAAATTTACAAATGGATCATGAGGCTCAATATAAAAAAACACAACCCAACTAAAAATACATAGAAGACCTATTGACATTTCTCCAAAGAAGACATAAAGATAGACAAGAGGCACATCTAAAGATTCTTAACATAGCTAATTATTAGACAAATGCAAGTCAAGTGTCATATCAAATACATTGTCAAATATCAAAAAGATACTGCCTCACACCAATCACAGTGGCCATCATCAAAAAATCTACAAACAATATATTCTGGAGGGTGTTCACATTTGGTGAAGTGTGAACTGGTAAGCCACCATGGGGAATCTCCAAAGTATGGAGATTCCTTAAAAAACTAAAAATAGGGCTATCATATAATCTAGCAATCTACTCCTTAGAATATATCCAGAGAAAAAGATGGTTCAAAAGATTCCATGTACCCCAGGTTTCATTGTAGTGCTGTTTACAATAGCCAGGACATGGAAGTAACTTACCTACATGTCCCCTGAGAGATGTATGGATAAAGAAGATGTGATACATATATACAATGGAATATTTCTCAGCCATTAAAAAGAATGAAATAATGCCGTTTACAGCAACATGGGTGGACCTAGAGAGTATCATCCTAAGTGTGGTAAGTACGAGAAATATAAATATATGTTATAGCTTATATGTGAAATCTGAAAATCTGATAGAAATGAAATTACTTACAAAACAGAAACAGACTCACAGAGTTAAAAATAGGAATTTATGATTACCGAGGGTAAGGATAAGTTGAAGAGAGAGATAGATTGGGAGTTTGGGATTGACATGTGTACACTACTGTATGTAAAATAGAAAACCAAAAAGGACACTGTATAGCACAGGGAATTCTGCACAATATTCTGTAATATTCTAAATGGGAAAAGAATTTGAAAAAGAATGAAAGTGAAGTTGCTCAGTCGCTCAGTCGTGTCCGACTTTTTGCGACCCCGTGGACTGTAGCCTACCAGGCTTCTCTGTCCATGGGATTCTCCAGGCAAGAATACTGGAGTGGGTCACATTAAAAAACTAAAAATAGGGCTATCATATAATCTAGCAATCTACTCCTTAGAATATATCCAGAGAAAAAGATGGTTCAAAAGATTCCATGTACCCCAGGTTTCATTGTAGTGCTGTTTACAATAGCCAGGACATGGAAGTAACTTACCTACATGTCCCCTGAGAGATGTATGGATAAAGAAGATGTGATACATATATACAATGGAATATTTCTCAGCCATTAAAAAGAATGAAATAATGCCGTTTACAGCAACATGGGTGGACCTAGAGAGTATCATCCTAAGTGTGGTAAGTACGAGAAATATAAATATATGTTATAGCTTATATGTGAAATCTGAAAATCTGATAGAAATGAAATTACTTACAAAACAGAAACAGACTCACAGAGTTAAAAATAGGAATTTATGATTACCGAGGGTAAGGATAAGTTGAAGAGAGAGATAGATTGGGAGTTTGGGATTGACATGTGTACACTACTGTATGTAAAATAGAAAACCAAAAAGGACACTGTATAGCACAGGGAATTCTGCACAATATTCTGTAATATTCTAAATGGGAAAAGAATTTGAAAAAGAATGAAAGTGAAGTCGCTCAGTCGCTCAGTCGTGTCCGACTTTTTGCGACCCCGTGGACTGTAGCCTACCAGGCTTCTCTGTCCATGGGATTCTCCAGGCAAGAATACTGGAGTGGGTCACCATTTCCTTCTCCAGGGGATCTTCCCAACCCAGAGATCGAACCCGGGTCTCCCGCATTGGAAGCAGACGCTTTAACCTCTGAGCCACCAGGGAAGCCCAGCTGTATGTAAAATGTGTAACTGAATCATTTTTCTGTACACTTGAAACTAACACAATATTGTAAATCTGTTATGGTCCAGTACAAAATTAAATTTAAAAAGATACAGAGACAAGGTAGGGAGCATCTGTATCCAGGAGATGATGATGGATGCTGAACTGAGGCAGCATCACTGACAGTGAGATGGGGAGAGACAAAGACGAGATGGGGAGATGTCTGTGACAGGACCTTTTAACTGATGGGAGGCAGAATGTGAGGAAATTGGCAGGTCAAGGTTTGGCTTCCTGGTCTCCAATTTGAATGCCTGGGTGGTAAGATATTTCTTTCTCTGATAAAAAGAAATTCAGAAGGAAGTGTGGGTGAAGATAATATTTAAGTTTTATGGAATTGTTTAATTTCCTTATGAAAATTGACAAACCTTTATCCAAAAAGCTCTCTAAACTACCCACATTTTAAATGTTGTCTTAAAATGTGTGTTTGTGAGTATGTGTGACGTTCATGGTGTGGGAGCAAAGGTTGGAGATGAAATCGGCATTCAATAGCAGGATTTCCTCTGACGGCCTTATCCCTTGACTTTAGATTCTCTGGAATCTGGAGAGCCCTGTTTTCCTTTCTAGGAAAAAAAGTTTGATTCTGGAAAATCCCATGGATGGAGGAGCCTGGAAGGCTGCCGTCCATGGGGTCGCGAAGAGTCTGACACGACTGAGCGACTTCACTTTCACTTTTCACTTTCATACAGTGGAGAAGGAAATGGCAACCCACTCTAGTGTTCTTGCCTGGAGAATCCCAGGGACGGCGGAGCCTGGTGGGCTGCCGTCTATGGGGTCACACAGAATCGGACATGACTGAAGTGACTTAGCAGCAGCAGGGGTCCAAATATATTTGAGAAACTGCTGTGTATGAATTTACATTTGGAGAAAAGCACAGGATTTTGATCGTTGCTACTTCCAAGTCCGATCAGATATTCAAATTATGGAATAAGTGATGGCACTACTTCATATCACAACATTGATACTTTTCAGTTTCTCAGATGCCTCTGTCACAATTTTGTGTAAATGCCCTTCCTTATTTCCTATACTGTGTGAGGACAGATAGCAGGACACATAGTGTTTAGCACTTCGCTTATATTCCCCTTGAGGTGAGACATACCACCTATGGGTCATCACATAGTTTATTAAAGAAAATAGAATACTGGGATCATAATTCATATAATTGTTTTGCAAAAAAAATGTTACTTGAATTGAGGTATAATGGGCTATTGTAGTACTAAAGCTATAGGACCACTTAATGTTAATGTAGCATTTACAATCTTTCACAAAGACTACATATTTTTCATGTGTCAGTCCTATGTGGTGAGCAAGGCCACCACACGACAATCCTGAGATTGTGCTTTGCTAAACTCCAGTGATGCCATTAATATATGATTTAAATGGATCCCTTTGGAATCATATATGTGATGGTCCTAGATATGAATAGAGATTATAAGGAAACAGAAGACAGAAATAGAGGGAAATGGAGCCAATCCAAGGGATGAAGCCATGCTCAGCACCAGACGTAGTGGGCAATGGTAGGAGGGCTCACTGGAAATGAAGACAAGGACTAGTCTGGAAATCCAGTGTGGAAAATGACTGGAACTATGCCTGCAGAAGGGAGAATGGATGATGATGAGGTGAACACAAATCTTATCTACAGGGGGTAAGGAAGTAGAAGACAGTAGGAGTTTGGTGTCCAGGAAATTGTCTGTATATCAATTGCTTTGTCACCATAATTTTGTGCAACAATATTGTTGACTGAGATCACTATGAAATCAATTTATTGAGTGGTATTATCTCTTTACCATCTGAGCTATATCTCTCTGGTATATAAGCATGGAAGAATACTGCTCTTCCATGTCTATAATGAACTGTGCTCCAGAGTTCTCCTATCTGATTGGGTACCAATATCACTTACTCACAAGACACTCCAATTCCATTGTGTGTATGTGTGTGTTAGTCGCTCAGTTGTGTCCAACTCTTTGCAACGCCATGGACTATAGCCTGCCAGGCTCCTCTGTCCATGAAATTCTCCAGGCAAAAATACTGGAGTAGGTAGCCATTCCCTTCTCCAGGGGATCTTCCTGACCACGGGATTGAACCCTGGTCTCCCTCATTGCAGGCAGATTCTATACTGTCTGAGCCATCAGGGAAGCCCAAATTCCATCAGTATTATCAATTTTGGCTCTCATGTTTGGTTTGATGGTTAAATCCCAATCCTATTCATTTTAAGATACGCTTATACTTGAGTTGGATTTCCTGGGTAGCTCAGACTGTAAAGAATCTACCTGCAATGCAGGAGGCCTGAGTTCGATCCCTGGGTCAGTAAGATCCTCTGGAGAAGGGAATGGCAACCCAATCCAGTATTCTTGCCTGGAGAATTCCGTGGACAGAGAAGCCTGGCAGGCTACAGTCCATGGGGTTGCAAACAGTCGGACATGACTGAGTGACTAGCACTTCATACTTGAATTGCAGCGTTCCTCTTTCTCTTCCTCTAATTCAAGCCAGACTTATGCCTATGACTTAAAGTAGGGGAGGATGGAGTATAAAACCCCAGTCTCAGTATCTTCTCCCTTTTCCTAGAGGTATTCAGCTTGGGTCTTGGTGAGGATGAATAAGAGAGGCCTCCTCATGAGCCTGTCCTACTGTTGTGTAATTTCAGATGTCACTCAGTGGTAGGTGTTCCAAATGTTCCCTAGCAGTTTCTTCGATGGGTCCTATAAAGCTCTTCTCTTTACACAGTCTCTTGACATGGGAGATCCCAAGTGGATTAAGCCTAGTCACAATCTACAGTTCTACTCAATAAGAAACTCTATACTCCTTGATGTATCAAACATGCACAAAATACTCGATGCCTTCCACCTTCTCTCTCCTGTCCATTTCTTCCATGTCAGACCGTCAGGAACCCTGCCCTTCCAGAGGCTCAGCAATGTTGATGTTAGTGGATTACCTCCTAACTTATGTGGCTTCCTGAGATTCACAGTTCATTTAAGAGTGTCTTTTCAGAACACTGCACTTCTCCAGAATAACCTCTTTCTCTCTTGCCTTATCTTCTTGTATTGGGTAGTGTTTACAGTAGTGGAATTAGTGGGTGGTTGTCATGTTTGGCTAAGTACCTCTCACTTTCCGTAAGGAGATGTGGCTTGCAGTATTCTAAGCTTGTAAGCTGGTGTACATGATAATTTTTGTTCTATGTTTTGGGCCTGCATAGTTGATTTTTAGAAATGATGTCCTGATGGGTAGTAAATATTCCCTTGTTCTTGCAGTAAAGGTCATATTGAGGGCAAAACCTTGTGCTCCTAGAAATCTGGATATGAATGGAAGGTCAGTGGTATGGATAGTGAGGATTTTACTTGCTTGTAGGCTTGATAAGTATCATGAGAGATACAATTACTGAATGAAACCTCAGACCACTTTGAAAACTTATAATTATTTGTGAATTGTGTTTTGTTTAATATCTGTCTTTCTGTGAGACTCTAACTTCCATGAAGACTTAGGGTAGTGTTTTCATTCACCATTCTACTCACAGCATTTAGCTGCAAAGTGTTGATAAATAGTAGGAATTTAATTTCCTGGCTGACTGACTGATGGGCAATTTGCCCTCATTCAGCTGTTAAGGGCCATTGTTCCACTCATACCAGATCATCAGATTTCCAGGTAATAGGGTTGGCAGCAAGAGCAACAGCCTCTAGGATAAATTTGAATATCCTAGACCTTCTGTATTTTTGTTAGGAACTGCCTCTAATGGAGAAAGAATTTTCTGCTGATCTTCACCAAGCCCCTTATCAGGATTATACCTCATTTTCAGCATTTGATTAGTAACCTTTTAATCTGGGCTATATAAAAGCATTTCCATCTGAGATAATATATCTCTCCCCCATAAAGAAAAAGGTAGTGAAGAAATCACATATGGACAAAAGGTGCCTGTGCCCCCTTCTCATCTGACCAGGTTAAAATTTGTGAGCTCTTAGTAACCAAGGGCATTGACCCTATTCCTACCAAGCCGGCACTGGTCGAGCGTGTCGGCCAGGATGGGGGCCACTCTTTTCCAGCAATGCAAGAGATGTCTGTTCCAGCATCTCACAGCTCTGACATTTTATTCCCTTGAATTGACTGCAGCCATGAATTGACTGCAGCCATGAAATTAGAAGACGCTTACTCCTTGGAAGAAAAGTTATGACCAACCTAGATAGTATTTTCAAAAGCAGAGACATTACTTTGCCGACTAAGGTCCGTCTAGTCAAGGCTATGCTTTTTCCTGTGGTCATGTATGGATGTGAGAGTTGGACTGTGAAGAAGGCTGAGCGCCGAAGAATTGATGCTTTTGAACTGTGGTGTTGGAGAAGACTCTTGAGAGTCCCTTGGACTGCAAGGAGATCCAACCAGTCCATTCAAAAGATCAACCCTGGTATTTCTTTGGAAGGAATGATGCTAAAGCTGAAACTCCAGTACTTTGGCCACCTCATGCGAAGAGTTGACTCATTGGAAAAGACTCTGATGCTGGGAGGGATTGGGGGCAGGAGGAGAAGGGGACGACAGAGGATGAGATGGCTGGATGGCATCACGGACTCGATGGACGTGAGTCTGGGTGACCTCCGGGAGATGGTAATGAACAGGGAGGCCTGGTGTGCTGCGATTCATGGGGTCGCAAAGAGTCAGACACGACTGAGCGACTGAACTGAACTGAATTAAAAGATCTTTCAAAGGCCTTGGAGCTGTAATTTCCTGCACCCAAAAGGCTAGATCACCAGATCCGAATGCTCTGGGGCCCCTAGCTTGAGAAGTCAAATTTTTTCCTGTCTGATAATAAAGGTAAAAGCAAAAGCTGTGTTACTCTTTGACCTTTATTAATTTGCACAGGTTTGGTAGGCGGCGATATCAAAACTTTAATTTCCCCAATATAATCGGATTCTACTACACCAGGCACCACAAAAATTCCTTGAAAACAAAGCGAGCAACGCCCCAGCACAAGTCCCACAATGCCCTCAGGTAGGGGACCAGCCACTCCCGTTGGAATTGGAGTAACCTGCACATCAGGGGTTAATATTGTTGCCAAGTTCCCTTACCATTCTGCTTCTCTCCCAGCCTGGGTGAGGCCCCCCTGAGGGGGTTTTCTCCAAGGAGCACGCTCTGCATATTGTGCACATGTCTGCTTTAAAAGCTCCTTTGTTCAAAAAACTTTTTATCTTCCTCACGCTTAGGCATCGCTTTGGGAGGCTTTGGGGGCAAAGTGGGGAACTCCTGGGCCCTGGGAGGCGCAAATAGAGGGGCGGCGATCGCCTTAAATCAGAAAGTGGTGGATAAGTTTTTAAAGGTTTGAGTAGAGAGGGGGGAGGGGGATCGCCAGGGCGCCTGGCCGCAGCGCCCTGTAAGCCCTCTCCTTCCTCAGGAGGTAGAGCACAGTCTCCCTCCTTTTCTTCGTCAATGGCAGAAAATATGATCTGCTCAGAAGGTGGACCCACCACCCACCGCTATAGCCTCCCCCATAGGGCTGTCTAACAGCCTCATGATGAGGGTCCAGGACATTTCTAATCATATTCCACAGAGCAAAAGCATCTACAGGAACCTCTTCTGGTCCATGCAAAGTATAAAACAAACGTAGAAATTTAGAAAGTCTTCCTGTGTTTTCTTTAATGCCTCTATGGGCTAACACGTGAAGTAATATTTCAATAAACATTTGTCTATTCTTAGATGCAGAGAAACCCATTCTTCTAGAGAATATTCTTATTCATTCTGTACCCTCCTCACCCTGCCTAAACTGCAGAGGGGTGCCGGTCACCCACAGGTACAATCCTAACCGCCCTGCGTTACAATGTCAAATTACCTACCCTTCAGTGTCCCCTGTTCTGGGCGCCACTTGCTGGAGTCCGGCTCCAGCAGCCAGGGATTCAACCTGAAGGTGTGAGCGGTGTCGGCGAGAAACTGAGGCAGCCTCTCAGTTTTCTTGGACTGCCTCTTTATTTCAAGCTTATGATTCTCTTTTATACTTTTACAAAAGCATTAGGTCAGAGGTTTGATATTTTTAGTTCCCATTGACCCAGATTTATTGTTCTCCAAAAATCACTGTTGCCCCTCAAAAGGAGTTCCTTCCTCAGCGATTCTCTTATCTACTTTTTCTCATGTGTCCTTGTGAATACATTGTAACTCATGCTAATGTCTGGGCTGCATACCACAATCCTCAGTTTAATTCTTTTCTTTCTAAGTCCTGTTTGCCCCTAGTATCCTAAGCTACTATTTTTTAGAAAGGGCTTCTGGCTAATAATATCTCGAAAGTCCCTAATTTCTATAAGCTATAGTAGAATATTGTAACATTACAGCAATCCTTAAATCTTTAGCTTCTAACTATTTTAATTATTCCTAAGCCCTAAATTCAGCAAACTCCTTTGCCATAAACACTTTTCTCACATATGGGCTTCAGATAGCAATCCCTCCCATGGCCTCAAGTTGCGGCCTGTGTGCTCACCCTGGAACACTTTTTTATAAAAGTCCTTGAACAAATGTCAGTGATTAACTTTATGAATTATTCTTTGAGCACAGCTGCAGAAGGCTTTATGCCTTCTCATGCTCCTCTCAAAAACAACAAGCACCTTAATATTCTCTTCAGCAACTCAGCCGAGGAAAGGAAAAAAAAAGTCAGAATCACAAAGCATAACTCCTTCATTCCAGGTCTGTGCCTATGGAACAAAGGGAGGGGGTTTAGGGCTGTGCCTCTATTTTGTCAATAATGCCTAATGCGCTCCCGACACCCTCAGTGCTGAGATACCTGAATTTAGGGTATGGCAATACAAACCTTATCAGCATGAGAGCTGCTATGAATTGAACACTAAGTATGTGCAGAAATGAGGCTGAGGACTGCCATTATCTTGAGATTTATACAACACTTGCGGGAGACCTGGGTTTGATCTGTGGGTTGGGAAGATCCCTTGGAGAAGGGACGGCTACTCACTCCAGTATTCTGGCCTGGAGAATTCCATGGACAGAGGAGCCTGGCAGGCTATAGTGCATGGGGTTGCAAAGAGTTGGGCATGACTGAGCGACTTTCACTTTCACTTTTCTGATGGTGGATATTAGTATTTTCACAGATTTTTACAGATGAGAAAATTAAAGCATAGTTTCTGTTGCTTTTATATCAATCTCTAATTACAAAGAACTGTTTTAAAGTTTTATTTTTTATCAGTTCATTATGTAGAGAGAGTTTAAAATATAAAATAGTTCTGAAACATTTACAAAAAATTTACAATTGTAGTAAATATTAAATCTCTTTGGACCACATATTACTTTCCCCAATTTCTACTCCTTTTCTCTGCTCTACTTCAGAATTAAAATCTTGAAAGAATTGTGTGTATACAGTTTCTGAATTTATTCACTTCCTGTTTTTCTTTAGCAAGATTTCTCTTATTAAGGTCACTAATAATTGTGTTGTTATATTCATTGGCCACATTTTAGCATTAATCAGAAATGCTTGATTGCTCCTTCCTACTTGAATCATTCTTATCTTGATCTCACACATGAATTTCTCATTTGTATTTATAAGCTCTTTCTGTTTTTCCCCCTGGCAATTTATGCTTTCCTATTCAATATCAAAACTATTTGTGTCATTTGGAAATTTATAACATTTCCTAAATTGTTTATTACTGAATAACAAGGTTTATTACTGAATCTGCAAGGAAGCAATGCAAAAGGCTTACAGAATATGGATGTAAATAGATAAGTAGGCTCAGTACAACATACCTCCATGGTTCCTGGGAGTGGGCCAGAAGTTTTGCAGTCCATGAAGCTGATTTGATGGGAGTAATCTACCAGGTCACAGGGGCTCAGAGCTTCCTGTTTCCTTCAGTTTTCTTAAGGACACATTAAGGACAGGGTCCACTTACTACCACATAAGGAAATTCCTTGCTGTGCAACAGATCATCATTACATACTTCCCTGTTTGAATTTGCTTTGCTGAGGCAACTTGGAGAAAATAGAAGTACATTTCATAGAATCTGTATGGTTTGGGTTAGAGTTGGTGACAAGAGACATTTGCTTGAAAGTTCAAAGATCTAAAAGAGCTGCCATAACTATTTGAAGCTGAGGTGATAGGAGGCAATAAGAAAGATAGAAATAGGCTAGTGTCCTTCCTCTTCCCTACTCCGTGTCCAACGCCCTTCTTGAGTGCTGGCTTTGCTGACCCGTCATGATCCCAGACCCACAATGAGATACTTGGCAAAAGTCTTACAGGGGTGGTAGTGGAGCAGAGGCAAAGACTTATAACAAACAGCAAACTTCTACAGTTCCACGCTAGTTCCTGGCCTTGCTTAACTTCCAACATCCAACACCAAGAGCTAACTCCAGTGTTTCAGGGAGGTTTGGTATTAATATTTATATTAATTTTTTTTCTGATTCTACAGTTCTTTGTTCAGTTCTTTCGTGTTCCAGTTAACCCCTATAATAAATTCTCAATTTCATAATGTTAACAGTGGTTCTGATACCCAGATGGAACACTGACTAATACTGTTATTGGTTGTTTCAGTAATTTAGATTTATGGGCCAAACTAGTTGAAAACTTGGTGGCTAAAACAACTACCTATTTATGTCCTCCATAATTGTGTTGGCTTACTGGTCTTAAAGGGGAGGTTCTTTTGCTAGTTATGCTTGAAGTCTAATGACTGCAAATAGAATAATCTTGAGGTATGACTGGAAAGCAGGGAGAGTTAGGCCTCTTTCATTCTCTGTAGAGTCTTGGAATCTCTGCAGTGATCTCTGTCACTATAACTGAATTTTTGTAAATGACAGAGTTATAAGAATACAAAAAATGTAGTGTCCATCATTTCTGCTGCTTTCTGATTTTTAAATAAGTCATTGGGACCATCCTATACCCTAATGTGGGAGGCAACTACATAAGGCCATGAACATTAGGAGCTGTGGCTCTTTGGAAACCCTTTTGGAGACTAGCAACCATACTTTCTCCAGTGGACCACATTCTGTAGCTCAGATCATGAACTCCTTATTACCAAATTCAGATTTAAATCAAAGAAAGTAGGGAAAACCACTAGACCAGTCAGGTATGACCTAAATCAAATCCCTTATGATTTGACCATAAGGGCCTAGATCTGATAGATAGACTGCCTGATGAACTATGGAATGAGGTTCATGACATTGTACAGGAGACAGGGATCAAGACCATCCCCATGGAAAAGAAATGCAAAAAAGCAAAATGGCTGTCTGAGAGGCCTTACAAATAGTTGTGAAAAGAAGAGAAGCAAAAAGCAAAGGAGAAAAGGAAAGATAGAGGCATCTGAATGCAGAGTTCCAAAGAATAGCAAGAAGAGATAAGAAAGCCTTCCTCAGTGATCAATGCAAAGAAATAGAGGAAGACAACAGAATGGGAAAGATTAGAGATCTCTTCAAGAAAATTAGAGATACCAAGGGAACATTTCATGCAAAGATGGGCTCAACAAAGGACAGAAATGATCTGGACCTAACAGAAGCAGAATATATTAAGAAGAGGTGGCAAGAATACACAGAAGAACTGTACAAGAAAGATCTTCACGACCCAGATAATCACGATAGTGTGATCAGTCATCTAGAGCCAGACATTCTGGAATGTGAAGTCAAGTGGGCCTTAGGAAGCATCACTACGAACAAAGCTAGTGGAGGAGATGGAATTCGAGTTGAGCTATTTCAAATCCTGAAAGATGATGCTGTGAAAGTGCTGCACTCAATAGGCCAACAAATTTGGAAAACTCAGCAGTGGCCACAGAGGAGGAGAAGGGGACGACAGAGGATGAGATGGCTGGATGGCATCACTGACTCGATGGACGCGAGTCTGAGTGAACTCTGGGAGTTGGTGATGGACAGGGAGGCCTGGTGTGCTGTGATTCATGGGGTCGCAAAGAGTTGGACATGACTGAGCGACTGAACTGAACTGAACTGAACCATACTTTATTGTCAAATCTACAGCAGCCTTGACTCACTTCATAGTTACTTTGAGCTGTGCTAGTCTGGGTTCCATTTTATGATAGTGTCATCAGACACTGTGGTTTGGGTCTTACCATTTACCCATGCTGTATTAGGTCACTCTGACCTGTAACATCAGCCAACACCAAGTGGCATGCATGATAACATGGGAAAGTGATTCCCTTAGTTCTGGCTGAGCAGCTGATATGGAAGTGGATACCATCTCTTGGTCCTACAAGCTTGGACCGACCTTTCCAGGTGGGTCGTTAGCCTGTGACACTGCCAGCTGCCCATCTGTAGGGGCAGCAGCCAGTTGGATGGCTGCTGTGGTGGTTTTCCCCTCAGGAATCCTGTAGCCATTTGAGCCTTTGTGGTTGATAATGGGCTACTCTTCCCCCACTTAGGGCTGCCTCTCTTCCTTTATTGGGATAGCTTAGAATTTTTTCCTGTAGCTAGATTTCCTACCAGATGGTGATGGCCCTAAGGTTTCATTTCTATACCTGGTACATTTTATAAATAAACTATTAGATCATAACAATGCTCTAGGAATGTAATGGAAATCCCATGTAGAGCCTTTATACTGCAGATTTTCTCACTAGGTTATCCTGTACTATAGTCAGGGCTAGCTTTGTTGGGTAAGACTTGTACATTTGCATGGTGTCTCATGCTTAGAAGGTCCAAGTACTTCGTTTAATGCTTTGCTGTTACCATCTTAAAATCCTTATAAATTATTGAGCAGGAGCTCTTCATTTTCATTTTTTACTGACCCATATAAATTTTGTAGCTTATTCAGAATACAAAAATGGTAATCATTCTGTTGTTTTTCTGATTCTTACCAATTCATAATCAGTTACTGATGTAGTTCTGGAAATAGATCTAAATCAAAGCCTGACCTGGAAGTGGAGAGTCTTCAACTAAGACCCATCAGAGCAAAACTGTTGCCCCAGAGAGTCAGGGAGAGTACTAACCAGGCTGGTAGGCTTTGCCTCCAGGGCTATTGGGTTGATAGATTGGAAGGACATAAGGAAAGTCTGGCTGTTTTACATTATTTCTGTCCACTATTAGAGAATTTCAGGCTTTTATTCCCCTCCTGGTAAAAAGTTAGTTGTCTTAATCTACCCCTTTGGAGAAGAAAAAGGCAATCCACTGCAGTAATTTTGTCTAGAAGAATCCTATGGACAGAGGAGCCTGGCAGACTACTATAGTCCATGGGGTCACAAAGAGTCGGATATGACTGAGCAACCAACATTTCCACTTTCAACCCCTTTCCTACATTTTATCCATATTTACCTCTATGTGTATAGCTTTCAGCAATGCTTGAGTAGGTGCCAGCCCACCAGAGGAATTACTTGTGCTGATAGACCTTCTACCTCAATAGCACAGTCCCCAAATGCCCTACTACACAGCTTATTTTCCAATGAATGCTATAAGAGTAAAACCAACATTTTCAGTTATCAGGCATCCCCCACTTATTTCCTTTCCCCTAGCTTCTTTAATATCTTCCATATCAATGAAATACAGTAAACATGTCCTTATTTATATTGTATATACTAGTATATTGTTGGAGAAGACTCTTGAGAGTCCCTTGGACTGCAAGGAGATCCAACCAGTCCATTCTGAAGGAGATCAGTCCTGAATATTCATTGGAAGGAATGATGCTGAAACTCTAGTACTTTGGCCACTGATGCGAAGGAGTGATTCATTTGAAAAGACCCTGATGCTGGGAAAGATTGAAGGCAGGAGGAGAAGGGGAAGACAGAGAATGAGATGGTTGGATGTCATCACCGACTGAATGGACCTGAGTTTGAGTAAAAGCCAGAAGTTGGTGATGGACAGGGAGGCCTGGCATGCTGCAGTCCATGGGGTTGCAAAGAGTCAGACACAACTGAGTGACTGAACTGAACTGATAGATAGTGAAGTCGCTCAGTCGTGTCCGACTCTTTGCGACTCCATGGGCAGTAGCCAACCAGGCTCCTATGTCCATGGGATTTTCCAGGCAAGAATACTGGAGTGGGTTGCCATTTCCTTCTCCAGGGGATCTTCCCAACCCAGAGATCGAACCCAGGTCTCCCTCGTTGTAGGCAGACGCTTTACCGTCTGAGCCACCAGGGAAGTCAACTGATACAAGTATACAATTAAAGACCTTCAGTGAATACAATAAAATCAATTTATAGTAAAAAATACTCAGACCAAATTCATTTCTCAAAAATATTGTTTATTTGCCTTCTTACATTTGTATTTTGGCCACTCCAATAGACAGTTTTAACTTTTTGATGAAATTTGTATTTTTATAGAGAAGTTTTGTGTCAGATAATGTGTAACCAGGTATGAATATGAAAAAGATATTCATCACCTTTTGATAAATTAATAAATAAAATTGTTTAATTTAATACTGATTTACAATTTTTCAAATATCTCTGCATGTTATATTTAGTCAAAGGGTTCCTTGTAAAAATCTTAAGATTATTTTCACACATGATAAATTAAAAAATTCTGAAACATCCTTTAATTTTGTTGTTGATATATTCTTAAAACCCTGTTCTAGGTCTGCTAGGATTTCTTCTCTTGTTTAAGATACAAATGGTGATGCTTAAAATCAGACTAACAATTACCACAGAGCCAACCACTAACAACACCAAGGTAGAAATGCTGAGTCCGGATTTAGAGGGATTTTTATCAGGACTAGGATCTGGATGAATTTCATCAGGAATGTAATCTGCTTGAACAAACAAAGCTACTTGCACAATGTTGGATACTTTTGATGTCAAATTGCTTTTGTCCACACTTTGAATGGCAATGAATATGTGGGTTTCATTTTCCTCTGAGATATTTCCTGGTTTGAATGTGAAGGTTTCCTTGGAATTGGCCTCTTTCGGTAACAGAGCAGTAGTGTTTACTTGCAGAGCATCATCAAAATTATCCCTTAGATCCAAGATGCTTTCACTTATTCTTATGATATACTGTTGAACTAAGAAAAAAAGTTACATGTAGTTTAGAAACTAGAGCATACCATATGAAATCTTTTTTCATTCTCCTCCAAAACGCTGTTAGTCATGCCAAAGTTATGCTCACATCCACAGCCGTATTTATTTTTCCATAAAAGCTGAATTCTGACTTTTAAACTGTGCAAATGATACATGGCATGTTATAATGTGCCACACTTGATGATTCATAACATGAGATTATAAAATTAATACTTTGCTGAGTTATTAATTATAAATTATCTCCCTCTCACTCACCCTTAGACACTTGCTTTTGGAACAAGCAACTTTCAATTAATCAACAGTGCATGACACATAGTCCTTACCTTTTCCAACATCAAAATCATCCCCTGGTGCTGTCCACGTTAGACTGATCTCATCCTCATGTGATGTGGCCTCAAGATCCGTGATTTGACTTGGCGGGAATAGGTCAAGGAATGAGGGAGACTGTGGAACATTGGAAACCACAAATGCACCTCCTGTTGCTGTTCGGGTGAAACTCTCCACATTTGTCTGAGTGTCCTCATCATTTTCAGGTCTTGGTGGATTCCCTTCAATGTTGCCTGCATTACAAATTCCTCGTATTTAACGGACAAATCTGCACTAATATTTTCAGAACTCAATGAATTGTATTTCTTATCCTACATTCCCCCCTCTTTTTTTTCCATATACATAGTTTCATTTTATTAATTTTGGTGACAAGATCATAAGGATTCAGTTGGTAGAAGAATTCTTTCTTTAGCATTCTGACCAGAGTATTGTAGGGTAGAACTGGATAATAAATTGCTTTGGAATTAAGACTGTCCTGAATGAGAATATTGTTATATAGTTAATATATGCTTTAAAAATAAAGAAGTTGCTTTATTTCTTAAATTACCTTTAAGATGGGAATAAATCTGGAGGAATTTCTACTGGTTCCCTTTCAGCCACTTGTGTCAGGTTTCATTCACACTTCCTCCCTGTTGCAAGTATTAATGACTAATATTCAGATTATATTGCAACAGAAAGCCCCTATAAGGGTGACATAAGGGACAAAACAAAGGAAAGCTAGCAAAAATGCATTCTTAATATTTTTCATTGCTTTCCTCTACACATTTTTCCTTTTGACTAAATAAAAACTTTGCAAATAAAGGCATACGTAATCAGATGGATAAATTCTACCATTGGTTTCTAGTTAAGTACATAACATATTAGCCTCTTTACTTCATCCTGAGCTGAAAATGTGGCAAATTTTTGTTGATATAGGTCAGATGCTCCAAACAAATGTAATAATGGCTGGCTTTCATTGAAATGTCTATACCAAAGACACTGTAAGCTTAGGTTAATTTGGAGGCAAACTGTCATGTGACTGAGAATTCATTCCAGAAATGGGAGAAGCTATACTCTAAAGTTATAAAATATTTGTAGCCTTAATCATACCAACTCACAATTATTCAAGCCACTGTTGATTTCAGATATTATGAAGTACTCACCATCTACTACCCAGCCTGGTATGTATGCAGCTGTATTCAGTGGATGCCTTAAGTTCCTTGTGACGGCATTTTCTCCTCCATGAGCCCGTACTTTTAAGTTATATGTGCCATTTTCTTTATAAGTTGTAAAGTATCTAGAGTAGACTCCATCATTCTTGAAAGAATCAGCACCTTGTTATGGAAGTGAAGGAATAAATTACTAATGTAAAGAAAAATAAAAACTTAAGTATTTTCTAAGTCAAGCATATGGGCTTTATAAGCATATTGCTTTTATTGATCTCCCTATTTTGTGATTAACCCCTTGGGGAATATTTCCATTTTGCTCTGCCAATCAGTATCTTGTTGGATGGATATCCTTGTGGTACTGTGTTCATGTGTGTACATATGCATGCATACTAAGTCGCTTCAGTCCTGTCAGACTCTGCAACCCTGCAGACTATAGCCCACCAATGTCCTCTGTCTATGGGATTCTTCAGGCAAGAATATTGGAGTGGGTTGCCATGCCCTTCTCCAGGAGATCTTCCTGACCCAGGAATCAAACCCAAGCCTCTTATGTCTCCTGCATTGGCAGGTGGCCTCTTTACCACTGGTGCCATCTGGGAAGCCCGTGTGTGTGTTTGTGTGTGTATTATTTTTGTTGTGATTGTTGTTCAGTCACTAAGTTGTGTCTGACTTTTTTGTGACCCCATGAACTGCAGCACGCCAAGCTTCCTTGTCCTCTGCTATCTCCCACAGTTTGCTGAAATTCATGTCCATTGAGTCAATGGTGCTATCTAACCATCTAATCCTCAGCCTTCTTCGCCTTTTGCCTTCAGTCTTTCCCAGCATCAGGGTCTTTTCCACTGAATCAGCTCTTTGCATCATGTGACCAAAGTATTAGAGCTTCAGCAACAGTCCTTCCGATGAATATCCAGGGTTTATTTCCTTTAGGATTCAATGGTTTAATATCCTCTCAAGAGTCTTCTCCAGCACCACAGTGCAAAAGCATCAGTTCTTTGGCGCTCTGCTTTCTTTATGGTCTAACTTTTACATCTGTACATGACTACTGGAAAAACCATAGCTTTGACTATTCAGACCTTTGTCAGCAAAGTGATGTCTCTGTTATTTAATATGCTATCTAGGTTTGTCATAGCTTTTCTTCCAAGGAGCAAGAGTCTTTTAATTTCATGGCTGCTATCACTGCAGTGATTTTGGAGACCAAGAAAATAAAATCTCACTGCTTCCATTTTTTTCCCTTTCTATTTGTAATAATATATTATTACACAGACATACTGGTATATATACTGATACCTGTGCATGTGTACTTAATGCCTTCCTTATGAACTCATATGCAGATTATTATAGCATTCTTGTTACCGTTTCTCAGCTAGTCTGTTTGCAGCTCATGCTTTAAGCACAATTATGTTGTCTCTCTCTCTGTCTCCGAATCAAAAGATCCCCACTAAAGAAATATTATCCTTGCATAAGATTTAATTCTCATTGCTATCACCTACAAATTACTTATTTTAACTTATCTTCAATTTCTCATTTTTCATTTTAATCCCTACCTCTTACACTATGATTGATTAATTTTCTGGTCTAACAGTGGAAAACCCCATCTGTTTTTAGAATAAACGTTTAGGAGAGCTTAGGAATACTGTATCATAAGGATATTTCTTCATATCACCAGTACTAGAGAGTTTTGTTAACTTGCAAACACATTTCTCAGGAGGGTTAAGACTTTAAGAGAGTGATTCTTAAAATGAAATCCTTAGACCAACAGCATCTGCGTTTCTCCGGGTCATATAAGGAATGAAAGTTTTTCCGGTGTTCCCATTCTGTGTTATGTTAAAACAAGCTCTTCAGGAGTCTCACTTCAGGAGTTAAAATTTGAGAACCCCTGCTCCAAGTCATTGTTAATTGCCAATGCTTTCTTAGGTAAAGTCATTCTTAAGCATCTATGCTTTCTTAGATAAAGGTGTTCCAAATTATTTGAGTTTTATTTGAGAAATTTTATTTCTCCTTGAGAAATGAAACAAGATACAGGAGTTTTAACGTAGCATGGAAGGGGTTGGGAGAAAGAGAGTCATGGGATAATTTAAGAAAATATTGTCATATTAGATGAAGGCACTGATAAACCAAAGACTTTTGCCTTCTAAACTTCTCACAGGGCCAACTCTAGTTGATGATAGGTTATAAGCTGGCTGATTTAACTACATCGAAAATAAGCTAATTGAAAATTCTGACAACTTAGATGTTTACTGAGATAGTAATTTCTTTACTAAATGACCTCTCTAAAGAAGTGTTAGTTTCCAGGATATTCAGAATTGGGAAAAGGTTTTAAAGTACAGTACCACTCACCCATACAGACCAAGGAGATAGAGAGTGGTCAACACTCTATTTTGATACCTTCCAATCAGATCTGGTATCTGATGATGACCCAGTAATGTCCCCTTCTCTCTGATGGCAGATCCAGCTTCCTTTCGTCTCAGTCCCCAAGATTATATGTGAACTTTTTATCCAGCTGTTCAGAATTTCTCATGGCTGTCATCCCCTCCCTGCCAGGGACCCAAATTGCACTGCTTCATTCCATACTACTACTTGTGTTTCACTATCTCTGGCCAGACTTTCTTGGTTATATACCCCTGCTGCTGCTGCTGCTGCTGCTAAGTCGCTTCAGTCGTGTCTGACTCTGTGTGACCCCATACACAGCAGCCCACCAGGCTTCCCCATCCCTGGGATTCTCCAGGCAAGAACAGTGGAGTGGGTTGTCATTTCCTTCTCCAATGCATGAAAGTGAAAAGTGAAAATGAAGTCGCTCAGTCATGTCGGACTCTAGCGACCCCACGGACTGCAGCCTACCAGGCTCCTCCATCCATGGGATTTGCCAGGCAAAAGTACTGGAGTGGAGAGCCATTGCCTTCTCCATATATACCCCTAAGAAACACTTATTCAGAATTCTTGATGCTGTCCTCAATATCAGCAGTGATACTTTCCTATCTATTGGAAGACATTGGTTGTCTAAATGAAAGAAAGAACAATAATGACAGTAAAGTTCATTGAGTGCTCTACCATGTGTAAGACACTTGCAAATCACTTTGGAGTTGTTACCTGGATAGAATTTCACCCTGGTCCAGTTGTTCATCCACAATCTGCATCAATTTTCTGATGCCTGTTCCTCTGCCCCACATTTCCTCAGGGACTCATAACATACCCTGAGTTATGAAAATTTAGACTTGTTCAGAGAAACCTGTGATTTACCTGCACCATTATCCAAAAGTTCCAAAACTTCTGTTTCTCCAAATTTCGATTCAATGAAAGCAGTCACGTTGGCTCCAAGAATAGGTAAATACCCTTGCAGAATTTCTGCATAAATAATCAGTGGGCTGGGATAGCTGTTTGTATCTTTATTCACTTTAGCATTCACTGTGATTGGAGGCACAGAAGAGTTTGCTGCCCGAGAATTTACTGTTATAGTCAATGTTTCTGGGCTTGTTTTTGCTTGAATATTGTAAGTCCATACACCCACCTAAAAATTCAATAAAAGTGGAATAAGTATCCAACAGCAAGCTATTTTCTGTTTTTCCATTATCTAACTCTAAACTATTAAGTGTGTTACCAAATAAACAGAGTTTTGAGAGCTTTAAGAGTTTTGAGGGTAAAGAGGTAAGTGTTGAGGCAGTTTGGAAAGAATATCCTATTATCATGCCTGGTATTCAAAGTTTATGAAATCTCCATTGGTAAAAATAAGTTTTGGAAAGTTTGCCTTGATCTTGGACTTATCCTTAGATCTCAGAGTGTACAGACTCTATGACCTGGTGAAAAATGAAAGTGAAAGTTGCTCAGTCATTTCCGACTCTTTGCGACCCCATGGGCAATAGTCCGTGGAATTCTCTAGGCCACAATAGGCCACAATATTGGAGAGGGTAGCCTTTCCAACCCAGGGATCGAACCCAGGTCTCCTGCTGCAGGCAGATTCTTTACCAGCTGAGCCACAAGAGAACCCTAAGAAAATTGGAGTAGGTAGCCTATCCCTTCTCCAGCAGATCTTCCCGAGCCAGGAATCAAACTGGGGTCTCCTGCATTGTAGGCAGATGCTTTACCAACTGAGTTATCAGGGAAGCTCCCCTATGATCTGGTATAAGAAATAGCTTTGTAGCTATCTACACAGCAAGCTGCACAGACTTACTACATTGTCCCCTCAAAGTTATCCTTAAGCCTACTTAATTTTTTCCTTTCTCTTCCTTTCTTCTAATGCTTAAGTTCTTTTTTTCTTCCCCTCTGTCACCAAAATTTTCAGGACCATACAGTCATATCAAGTACATTCTACTTTATCTTAATTTTGAAATGATACAAGTATTGGCATCCACATTTATGATATCAAATGATGTATTTTCACCTGTAAAATTTGCGAGGAGGTCTAAAAATTAATTGCTTACCTTTGTAGCTCCTGGAATATTGAGATAGGCCATTTTGGAAGCTGAATCCACTGTGAAATTCTCCATTGACATTCCATTTCCATTGGGATCAAAGAGATAAATAGTGGGACGTTGTTGGCTCCATGTGATGAGAAAGAATGTGTCCTTTCCCACAGTGCTATCAATTATTACAGTGCCATTCATCCAGTCATTACTGTTGAGTTTTAATCCCTTACTTTCAAGCTGTTTAAATATATAAAAAATTAATAACTGTAGAAGAGAGTAATTTTATGCTTTTTTTCTGTTTTACATATTTTAAAATTTCTGCCTTGAGAACAAACTTAAATATGGCATACCACCTTAGGTTTGCGATCTCTTTGAAAACTAATTGGAATGACAGTTGTCAGTCAGAAAGTGTGGAAATAAAGCTACTGAGGAGAGAACAGGGGATGATAAAAGCATTAGAGCAGGACAATGGGATTTACAGTTGGAGATATGGCCCTGTTATTATTTTCCCAGCTGTCTTGGTGAGCACCTACACTAGGATTTAGCATTAAAGTGCTAAACTACCTCTGAGAAAATTAGTTCTGTGTGTGTATGTGTGTGTATTGCCCTCAGTTTACCATTTTTCTTGAGTTAAAATAAAGTGCTCAGTCACTCAGTTGTGTCTGACTCTTTGTGACCTCATGGACTAGGAGCCCTACAGGCTCCTAGTCCATGGAATGAATTCTCCAGACAAGAATACTGGAACGGATTGCCATTTCCTCTGCCAGGGGATCTTCCCCACCCAGGGATCCACCCAGCATCTCCTAAATTGGCAGGCAGATTATTTACCACTGAGCCACCTGGTGATGATACAGAACTCAAAACTTGTAACAGCCAGATTGTTTTTCTTGGTTAGGTCTAAATCCAAACATAAACACTCAAGGACTAGGAACTCTGACCTGAAGAGATTGCTGGGAGGCATCGATGTTCCCTGATGCAAGGGCGGCAAAAGCGTCAATAAGGCCATTGTTCTGGCCTTCATCTGAAGCATAAACATGTTTTCCTCCTAAAATGTAAATACATGAACTAGGTTGCTTTTCAGAAAATAAGTGCTTTTCACATTTTAGTGATTAAGATGATATCAGGGTAAACAAAACCATAGTTTCAGTATGTATTATAAAAATAAACCGAAATCAGACAGGTATAAAGATTATCTCTGAAATGTTACCTTAAAAATTTCATAACTGGGAGGTAAGCTACCTTTAAACTCCACTAATAGAAATCTTTCTGGTTTAAATGCATCAACTAACTAAAGAGTGTGAAAGGAGATGTTATAATTTCATGAACTAAAGCTCACAGGATCACATAGCCTTTAGGAGAATTATTCACTTTAATGATTATTTAAGATACAGTTCTAACCATATCAGCTTTCAAGTTTTCCTGCCAGAGTGGGTCAGAATCAGCAAGGTTAAAGAGATTTCATATTGAAGCATCCTGACAAAATTTGGCAATGAGCAGATAAAACAATGGTAAGCAATAGAGACAAGTTTTAAAATAATACTTTTGGAGGGATATTTAGGACAGAAATACTTTACAATGGCTATAAAATTACTTCGAAATGATGGGAGTTTGTACAATAAGCATTAAAAAGCAAGTGTTTGTTTGGTAACATTAGAGGTCAATCCAATACAATAATTGGTTTTTATAATGTTATAAATTATGTATTCTCTACTGTGTTTAAGAAGGCACTGAACACATGTAGTCCATTTTCTTCACAGGTCTCTGTCTGTAAGATAATAGCTATTTTACGTTTAATCTAGAAACTTTGTTATTACTATATTTATAGCCGGAGCTTCTGTTAAACCCATCCCTTAACTTTCAGTCTATTCTCTAGTCTCATGTATTTCTCACTATCCCTCAATGTGGCTTGCATTGTCAACCTAACATACTTTACATTCTCTGTCATCCTTTTTCTTCCAGAGAAAGCAAACAAACTGATAAATGTCTAGCTCCTCATCTCTCACGCCTTGTTCCCCCGACTCTATTCAATGCTGAGAGAATCAATGACTCCATCTGCTTACATGGTGTTTGACACCTATGTATGTCTCTTGTTATGGAGGACTGTTATCTGATTATGCTTTTCTGATTAGCAGTGTTACTTGTCTCTCGGGTCAGCAGGACTATTGGCACCTTGAGATCATGTCTGGTTTAACTCTGATCCCAAGCTCCTGGCACAGCACCTGCAGAGGAGGAGCTTAAGAGAACTTGTTGAATTGTCAGCCTCTGCATTTATGTATTGCTATCAAAGGATGCAGGTCATATTTTACCTGTTGCAGTGCTCATCTCTTTGACTTCTGGAGCAGCATCTGGTCCAAGAGCAATGAAATGAATGATGGCCCCACTTTGTTTCACTTTCTCAATACAAGAATTTACAGTGTAATCTTCCCCGTCAGTCAGCAGCACTATTTCAGATCCATCTAGTTGGAAGTAAGCATTTCTAATTGCCTACAAATATAATCAGAGCATTATTACAGGTGATCCTAGGTCAACTAGGCCTGGGAGAGATTAGGATAAAATGGACATAGAAAATAGTGTGCAGAAAAGAGGAGACAGCTTCATTTTTAAATCAAAGGATCTGTAATCACAACGCTTGGGGAATTTAAACAGGACTTTTTATTTTCTGTCCACCCACTGTAGGAAATGTTTTCTCAGATGAAATTGTGTGGGAGTAGGGGTATGGAGAATCCTACTTGAGTTCAGTGACTATGACATCACATTCTGTGGCACTCAGGAAAACCAGTCACCAAGCATATAATGGCATTAAGTATTTTTCTGCTTCTTTGGTTCTGTAGGCAGCTAGATGCATTAAGAGTTCACCTCAACATTTTTAAAGAAGCTGTTGGTTCCAAATTAGGGTATCCTCAGTATGGTAATAAACAAAAGATGTGGAAAGTTCTACACAAGTTAAAAATATTGTTATATAATTTTTAATTAATCGCTAACAGCCACAAGCACATAACTAAGCATATTAATGGTGCTAAGAGAATATATGACTTACTGAGAATGTGTCCTATTTATGGCTTGAACCATTTCCTATAAAGCTAAACAGTTTGAAACACAGAGTTTTGAATCTAGGTACCCATAAGAAAGGATAAAGAGAATTTATCTCAGGAAGGCAACTGTATTTCATCTTCTTTGACAGCTTTATTGGAAGTGGCTTCTTGATACATCATTTTGAGAAACTGAGTCCAGTCCAAGAGGAAAAAAAATGCTAGGCTATCAGTGGCTTTCCTGAACTTGTAGTGGAGGTGTGTATAGGTTTACAAAGAAGGGTTTACAATGTAAAAAGTCATACTAATGCTGGTGTCATGATACAATATGACCAGTCTTGTTTCAATTTTTGGAGGTTTTGAGGCAAAGAATGACTGCTATATATAATTTTCAGTTCAGTCAGTTCAGTCAATCAGTTGTGTCAGACTCTTTGTGACCCCATGGACTACAGCACACCAGGCTTCCCTGTCCATCACTAACTCTCGGAGCTTGCTCAATTCATGTCCATCGAGTCAGTGATATCATCCAACCATCTCATCCTCTGTCGTCCCCTTCTCCTCCTGCCTTCAGTCTTTCCCAGCATCAGGGTCTTTTCAGTTCTTCACATCAGGTGGCCTAAGTGTTGGAGCTTCAGCATCAGCATCAGTCCTTCCAATTAATATTCAGAACAGATTTCCTTTAGGATTGGCTGGTTTCATCTCCTTGCAGTCCAAGGGACTTCAAAGCATCAATTTTTCAGTGCTCAACTTTCTTTATAGTCCAACTCTCACATCTATACATGACCACTGAAAAACCATAGCTTTAACTAGATGGACCTTCTTTGAGAAAGTAATGTCTCTGCTTTTTAATATGCTGTCTAGGTTGGTTATAGCTTTTCTTCCAAAGAGCAAGCATCTTTTAATTTCATGGCTGCAGTCACCATCTGCAGTGATTTGGAGCCCCCCAAAATAAAGTCTCTCACTGTTCCCATTGTTTCCCTATCTATTTGCCATACAGCGATGGAACCAGATGCCATGATCTTAGTTATCTGAAAGGTATTTTTAATATATGTGAAATATGGCTTAATGTACACTAGAACCAAATTAAAATTTAGNTCTCACTGTTCCCATTGTTTCCCTATCTATTTGCCATACAGCGATGGAACCAGATGCCATGATCTTAGTTATCTGAAATGTATTTTTAATATATGTGAAATATGGCTTAATGTACACTAGAACCAAATTAAAATTTAGGAAATGCTTTAATGCATTATAGCATTTATACAGCATCCCCATCACATCCTCCCTACACATTTGGGAACAAATGAAGATTCAAAGATGAAGCAGAGTTCTCTGTCCTTCATGTCTCCCTTGTATATTTTACTCACTGAATACTTGCAGCTTGTTATTCACTGTGCTGACTGCTGGGGATTCAGCAGAAACTACATGGATTTTGTATTCATAGAAATAATTACATTTAAAGATATTTATTGGGAGTTGGGTGAGAGACTGGGGAAATATAGAGATGATTGGCAAAGGCAAAACTAATATAATCAATAAAGAGAAACTATAATATTATAGTGCTACCATTTACTGAAATTTGCTGTGAGTTAAATGTATTTTACACATTTTGTAATTTAATCCAACTCCAAACTCCCAACCTGTCCCTAGATTACTACTCTACTACCAGTCTTAATCCTTACATTTTATTTGATATAGGGTAACCAGAGTCAAATTGCCAACATCCACTGGATCATCGAAAAAGCAAGAGAGNCCATGAAATTAAAAGACGCTTACTCCTTGGAAGAAAAGTTATGACCAACCTAGATAGCATATTCAAAAGCAGAGACATTATTTTGCCAACATAGGTCCGTCTAGTCAAGGCTATGGTTCTTCCTGTGGTCATGTATGGATATGAAAGTTGGACTGTGAAGAAGGCTGAGTGCTGAAGAATTGATGCTTTTGAACCGTGGTGTTGGAGAAGACTCTTGAGAGTCCCTTGGACTGCAGGGAGATCCAACCAGTCCATTCTGAAGGAGATCAACTCTGAGATTTCTTTGGAAGGAATGATGCTGAAGCTGAAACTCCAGTACTTTGGCCACCTCATGCAAAGAGTTGACTCATTGGAAAAGACTCTGATGCTGGGAGGGATTGGGGGCAGGAGGAGAAGGGGACGAGAGAGGACGAGATGGCTGGATGGCATCACTGACTCAATGGACAGGAGTCTCAGTGAACTCCGGGGGTTGGTGATGAACAGGGAGGCCTGGCGTGCTGTGATTCATGGGGTCGCAAAGAGTCGGACATGACTGAGCAACTAAACTGAACCAGAGTCATCTTCCCAAAATATGAAATAATTATGTCTTTTGTGCTTAAAGCCCTTCTGTTGTATTTAAAATACAAACCTCATCATATTTTTTTTGAGGATTTGAAGAATATAGCCATTTTCTACCCGGCAATTACATTTCATTCCCCTTACTTGCCAAATTCCAGTGTCAGTGGCTTCTATCATTTCTTAAATAATTCAGTTTCTGTTCACCTCATTCCCAAGGGATGTTGCCCTTTTCTTTCTACCTGAATGACTGGCTCCTTCTCATCCTTCAAATCTTGGCTTAACCATCACCCTTCAGATAGATCCTCTCTTCTAAAGTAGGCTTTGTCCCTCTCTTTTCCCTTACTTAATCACATCACATTTGTTTGGTCACTTCACAAGACTATCTCTACAACCTTCAATTAAAAAAAAATAATAGATTTATCTGTATATTATCTGTTCCCCAATAAATTAACATGTGAGATTTGCTTCTTACATAAATATGTGTTAATAAATTAAAATATATAATGGTTACTTCCTACAGTAAATATGTATTGAATAAATTAAACATGAACAACCCTACAGGCTAACATTCATACTCAATTTTATTGATGAGGTAATTTAAAGCTAGTGAGGTGAAGAATGCTTAAAGTTAGAAATCTGGTAAGTGATCATTGGAGAATGAACCCAGACTTCATGTTAGAAAACTATACTAAAATGCCATTAATTCATAAAAGAGGGACATTCGATAGAGTTGGAAGTGGCAGGAAAAGCTGAATGAAGGATCAAGGGTTTTGAAGAATGGATAGAATTTTGGCATACAAAGACAGAAAAGAAGCATTTTAGACAGGAGAATTACATGTATGAAGGCTGTTAGTACACAGGGGCTTGGAGAACAATGTGTGCTGTAAATTGGTTGAAGCATAGAGTATTGATAAGGGAAAATTGAAAAAAAAAAAGGCTGGCAAGAGAGGTGAGGGCAAGTTTATCATAGAATGAGAAGCTTTTAAATAACATCACACTGAGGAATTTAGACTTTATCTTATGGACTGTGAAAGGACATGTTTTCTAAGCAGGAAAATGATGCAATTGATATTAATTTTGAGCTCAAGATGACCATTTGGATAAAAATAAGATTTGTAATAATAATTAATGTGAATTATATGTTTACTATGTAGTATGATGACTACTGTCCTAAGTACAATGAATTTAGACTTTATCTTATGGACTGTGAAAGGACATGTTTTCTAAGCAGGAAAATGATGCAATTGATATTAATTTTGAGCTCAAGATGACCATTTGGATAAAAATAAGATTTGTAATAATAATTAATGTGAATTATATGTTTACTATGTAGTATGATGACTACTGTCCTAAGTACAAACGTATATCATTTTGCTTAAGTCTCATAATAATCCTATGAGTTAAACATTCTTATTTTTCTATATTTTATACATAAGGCATTGGAGACTAATTTCCAAGGAGGCTGAAGACTGTGCCTAGATCACATGGCTAGTAAGTAGTATAGCCAGTACTCTGATGATGTCACAACTCATGATATGACCAGTATTTCTTACCCTAAGTATGCTTAACAGTTCTTGCTACATCTGGAACTTTGACAGATAAACATTAGTTTCTCCAACTGAATATAACAGAAGCTAAAATGAGGATTGCTCTGAAGGAGAATCAAACCATATAACTTGTTTCATTGCTTAAAATTGGATGACTCTTGCTGCTCAAGCCTCTTATTTAATTAGTATTCCTTGAGCACTGACTACTGCATGGTAATAAGACAAAGTCTCTGACCTCATTGGGCTTATACTCCTGTGAAACTGTAATAGTCATTTATTTACCCATTGCTTTGCTCATTGATTTAATGAAAATATGGACAAGTGAATTTCTCTATGTGATTAGTTCTCTACTTTTCAGAATTAGTTATGTTAAAATTAGGGAGCAAGTATGAGGAGCATCACTTAACATAAAAATGTTTTAGTAATAAACAAAGTATATTTGAAGTACGGTTTTCACCTGAAATCCTGATTCAATTCCACTGCAGATGGAAGTTCCTCCGCTAGCAACTGTAGGTAAACTTTCCAAGAGCTTTCTTCTTTCATTGCTGCTTATGATTTGGATTAGATTACTTCTGATGGAGGCAGAACTATCAAAGTGCACCATCCCCACCCAAGATCCATTTTCAACAGTCTGCAGCAGGAAATGTTGGGCCGCTTGGTTCATTCGATTTAGACGATTAGAAAGCTGAATAAAAATGGGTAATAAAAACAAGTAATTTTTGACAGGAAAGTAATAGAAGCTCACATAAAATGAGTGAACAGACTTTGTTGTTAAAGGTTTTCTATCAATAGTAATTGATGTTATTAAAGGAAGCAAATTTTTTCAATTGATAAAATTAAAAATACAGTTCTATTTATTATGTAATACACGATGGTTTGATAGCTAAGTTGTGTCTGACTCATTTGCAACTCCATGAACTGCAGCCTGCCAGGCTCTCTGTCCATGGGATTCTCCAGGAAAGAATACTGGAGTGGTTTGCCATTTCCTTCTCCAGGGGATCTTCCTAACCCAGGACTGAACCCGCATCTCTTGTATTGCAGATGGTTTCCTGCAATACAGGTGGATTCTTTACCCACTGAGCCACCTGGGAAGCCTTATGTAATACATATGTATAGTATATTAAGGAACACAGGTTTTAAACTAGAGCTGATTCTTGGCTTCTTAACACCTAAATTAGAGGTGTAGATTATGGTGGAGGTTGGGTTGGAATTGGGGGGTGATTACTCAGATGTTAGAGACTGCTTGATTACTCCTGGGATCCTCTGTTCCAGTTGTATCAAGATGAAACTACTCTCCAGGTCCTATAATATCAATATCAAACCAGACCATCATGGACTCCAACTAGAGACTAAAACCTCTCCATCCCCTGGCCACCTGACTAACCAAAGGATGAAATTTACTCTAAATTCCACCTCGCCCATTTCTGCTTCTACAACTAACCACATCCCACCACATTTCCACTAATGGATTAACTGTAATTGGTTCTTTGGTAACCCACTAGGATTCAAGTCCTTATTTTCTAGGTGAATACCCTAGGATGTACACCCTTTCATGCACTGGTCTTTTCCAGTCCCTCAGTACCAATTGACCTGTGGCACCTGTTCCCAACACATGCCCAAGTTTCCCTCTGAACTGCCTGGAAACAAATCACAGTGAGGAACTTCTTCTCTAATACATCTCCATCTTAGCAGGTTATGTCTATCATTTTGCTTTACCTTTAGACTTGACTATGCCTGCAACCTGTCTAGGGAAAACTGCTCATCTTCTCTCCCAATTAAGAATCTCGTCTCTCCCCAGGGACTCTTCCTAAAACATTGTTACGTGGTGAGGTCTAGCACTCTGATATTCTTTCTGAAACCCTATAGTACTGTGGATTATTTCAGCCAGCTGTATCATCTGCTGCCATTTCCACTAACTAATCAACCCCCATTTGTTGAATATATTATTCCTGATCTTCAGCATGCTTTATTCTGCGTCAAATGTGCCATCCTTTTGACACATTCCACCTGCTATTTATAGTCTGTTCATTTCAGCAATTTTTTATTGAAGGCCTACATGTGATAAACCATATTATAGACAAAAGGACACAAAGATGAAAAAGACTGCTTCAAGTCTTAGGAGACCTGGTTCCTAGATAAGATGGTATCAAGTCCGAGAGGGATTCATAAAATAGTGGGAGAAAAATGTGTAATTTCAATATGATATATAGTAATAAGGGTAACCCTGATGACTCAGCAGGTAAAGAATTTGCCTGCAGTGCATGAGACACAGGAGACATGGGTTCAATCCCTGGATCAAGAATATCCCCTGGAGGAGAAAATGGCACTCCAGTATTCTTGCCTGGAAAATCCCATGGACAGAGGAGCCTACAGTTCATGGGGCCACAAAGCGTTGGGCATGACTGAGTGACTAAACACACAGCCAGGTCACTGTGAAAGAACTACAGAAATGCCCTTAGCCTAGCCTGGAAGACCAGCCCATGTTCTGGACAAAGTGGATACCTACGCCAAATATTGAAATATAATTAACTCATGATGGGAAAGAGAGTGAAATCTTTCTTTATTCATCTATGAACTTTTCAAGGATATGAGTCTCTATTCCTAAACCCAAGTACAAGCCTAGTAACATTCTCTTAATGTAGTAGAAGGAATGAATGACTGAATCTGGCCATATCTTCTTTATAGTGTTGCTTTTTGTCTGTGTCTTTGAGCATAAGGAGGTCATTCCTATAGAGAGTTTAAATAAGAGAAACATGTTAAGAATCCTCTTGGTTGATCTTGTTCCTTGATTTGGAATGTAGTTTGGAAGCTCTGAATCCACTCTTTCTTCATGCCTGTCAAGTATTTTCAATAGATAAAGGGAGTAAGATTAGGAAATAATTACACATTTCAATCTCCAGTTCTGATCCTGCAACAAAAGCTTTACTAAAGACTTAAAAGTTCTCCTCAATAAACTCCATTTTCTGGGAAAGAAAATTCTTGGATTAGGTCTTTTTAACTCTTATTACATCATTCTTTCATTATAATGTTCATTGCCCCTCTTGAGGTCAAGATCACAGGAGGTGACAGTACTTATGCCACCATACATTTTAGAAGAACCCAGGCGCAGGTAGCAGTCAGAATGTTCTCAGACATTCAATCACTGCCCTGTCCCTACATTCAGGAAAAATGGGCCCATGAACTCACCGCCATGCTTCCAGACTTATCAAGAACTAAGCACACAATTCTTTCACTGATCTTTAGCAATGAGAAGACAGGTGGAGGGGGTGGTGCCAACATAGCTGTTGTGTTTTTAAAATCCTCAGAATTGCTGATCACCTCCCATGTGCTTCTATAATTGCACAGTTTGTTTTGTACACTTGGAGCTTCTTGGTTATGGCTTTTTGCATTACAGAATTTAGTGACCTAAAAGGTTAATATTATAAAATGAAAAAAAAAATTATATGGGGTGCATTTAAAAACTCACCAACAGATCTGAAAAAATTAAAAACCTTTTCTTTAAAAATGCTTATTGAATGAAATATGATTTAAGGGAGGAAATGTTTTAGTAAGGCAGATTTTCAATAATAATAGGTAACACTACTTCGGTGCTTACTATGTGCCAGCCAATGTTCAAAGAATTCTATAATAATACATCTAATCCCTCAGGTCACCTGCATAGATAATTTATAAATATGATAACAAGTCCTCTGATTGTAAATGTATCAACACAAACTGAAGTAATGATTGATTGGTATACTTACAGAATCAATACCTTGCATAAACATTATGGATGTCTTTTCAGTTTGATATTTATCAGGGAAGAATTGACAATTTTTTTCATACAGATTTGTCTTGTAATCAATTCTGCATTCCCTATTTGATACACAGCTGCCTCCTTCACACACATATACTCTATTTAAGCCAGTAATACCTGTGGAACACCTGAAAATATGTGACAGTTAGTCTTTGAGGCAATCTAATCATTAAAATTTTTATAAAATATTAAGTGGTCTTCTTGTCAAAGTTGTTAATAATGGTCTTTATCAATATTTTTATTCTTATTTGTATATCACACACATCCTATTTTGACAGCAAAGTTTAAGGGTTTCCACCAGGTAGCTTATCTGTTTTACAAGAAAATTTTGAGGGAAATTTGAAGAAGAATCTCCTGTCTATGCAAAGGGTGAGTCTGCTGGAATTAAATCTTCTGTTGTCCCACTTATACTAGTGACTGTAGGCTCCCCTTTTCCAAACATCTCTCGCAGTAACCTTGTGATGGTAAATACATTGCAGGAATCTGGAAAAGGCATCTTGTGAAATCATTTAGTCTTGGTACCACTTTAACCTTAGACTTTTCATGTATTCCTCACTCAAAGAAATTTTCTTCAAAAGAATGAAATGTTGCATAGCTACAAGTGTTTGGATTATTCAAGAAGCATTTTTATGCAAAGTGAAATGTGGCTAGAAGGAAAGACAGGTTCTGCCAAGGCCAGTAAAGAATAGTAGAGGAATTTTAGACATATGTCTTATTGCATGGAATTTGCAGCAAGTGACAGTGATTGCAACAAATATGTTGTGATGTTAGTGTAGCTCATCTTTTCAGTGTGTTCCAGGCCAAATTAAAGAAACAAAGACTAGATTTTATTCAGTAATTTCATAAGTCTTCTAAATATGTCTATGCCTCTATTGCCCCCAAACTCAGCAAACTTAATAGCGTTACTTATGTTAACAATTTATAACTCAGTTGGTAAAGAATCCACCTGCAATGCAGGAGACCTTGGTTCGATTCCTGGATCGGGAAGATCCACTGGAGAAGGATAGCCTACCCACTACAGTCTTCTTGGGCTCCCCTTGTGGCTCAGCTGGTAAAGAATCCACCTGCAATGTGGGAGATCCAGCTTAGGTCCCTGGGTTGGAAAGATCCCCTGGTGAAGGGAAAGACTACCCACTCCAGTATTATGGACTGGAGAATTCCATGGACAAGTCAGACATGACTGAGCAACTTTCACTTTCACATGTTAACAACCATGATGAAAATTCTGTAGCAGAGACTAGGCTTTTAGGAGAATATGACCTAAACAAAGAGCTTCCCAGGTGGCACTAGTGGTAAAGAACCCGCCTGCCAAAGGAGGAGACATAAGAGGCATGGATTCGATCCCTGGGTTGGGAAGATCCCCTAGAGAAAGAAGGGCATGACAACACATTCCAGTATTCTTCCCTGGAGAATCCCATGGACAGAGGAGCCTGGCAAGCCACTGTCCATAATCTGGCAAAGGGTCAGACACGACTGAAGTGACTTAGCATGCATGTATGATCTAAACAAATGTTATCAAAATAATAATCTTTGAAATATGCATCCTAAAACTTGGTGCTATGGTGCTGAGGAAGAATCTTCACTGAAACTTGTACATTTTTTAATAAGTCCCCATCCCCAGCAGGGCATCCAAGACTGATTAATCAGCTGGCACCCAATTTTACACTTATTACCCCACATAGTCTGTTCTCTTGATCTCACAATCAAGAGGATTGTCTATGTTAAGTGTGATGCTTCACAGGTATTTTAACGTAAACTTTATTAATCTCAAGAAATTTCTCCTTGGCTCTTTGAAGCTGGCTGATTTCCTACTCAGCTGGCATTCTTCACTACTTATTTTATCATTCTTTTGTAGCTTAAATAATTTTTACCTCCTAGAACATAGTACAACCCTTTACATACAGCATTAACTTAGTACAAATGAGTTCTGGCAGCTACGGTAGAGAGGTATAAAAATAAATCAACTTGACTGCCAGATGCTCTTGAATCTATGTGTATTTTAAATGGACAAGCAGCTTCTTTCAGGTACAAAAATCTCTGTTTTGTGATATGGCATTCATTACCTGCGTTGGGACAAAAATGAAAGAAAGGCTTTTAAAGAAATCAGTCTAAGGAAAATGTTACTTCCAGCAGTAATTTAAAAATGTAAATAGTCATGCCTTGTTGCTTCAATTTTCCTTGACTTTGCCCTGTAGAAAGGCTCATCATCGTTGTACTCATCAAATACTCCCCAGCGGAGATGGGCCCACTCATGGACGAGCAGTCTACCTATGGGAAAATATTTCAAATCCATGAATATATTTTAAGTGACATAACTTGTCCCTCATATTTTAATAAAAAATTTAAAATCCAGAATATTTAAATAGCTGCTAGCATTTGTATTTTGTTTATAAAACACATATGGTGTTACATTTTATTGCATTAATTATATCATTTCAGCATATTATTTTTTATCCCACATCTGTTAAGTCAACAAACCATTTACTATGTATATGCTAAGGGCAGAACAGTTTGAACTCTGAGTTTTGGTTCTTGGGGGTCAAAAAGTCTTAGATATTACCATGGTTTTTAGCCCTACAAAAGTTACTTCTACCACAGTATAAACATATATAAAACACACCTATGGTATTGAAATTTCATGAAGGTGCAACTTTCAATTGAATAATTGCATATAAAACTGCGTAATTTAAAAATGTCTACATATGCTTGTTAAGGGTTGATAATGAAAAAAATGTTGAAAAACACTGCTATAGAAAAAATATAATTTGAGGATGTCTAATGNCCACCTGATGTGAAGAGCTGACTGATTTGTAAAGACCCTGATCCTGGGAAAAATTGAAGGCAGGAGAAGGGGATGACAGAGAATGAGATGGTTGGATGGCATCACTGACTCAATGGACATGAGTTTGAGTAAACCAGGAGTTGGTGATGGACAGGGAGGCCTGGCATGCTGCAGTTCATGGGGTCGCCAAGAATCGGACATGACTGAGTGACTGAACTGAACTGAATGAGGTGATTAATTTATAGTACTTAGCACATATACTGCTACTGCTAAATCACTTCAGTCGTGTCCGACTCTGTGTGACCCCATAGACAATAGCTCACCAGGCTCCCCTGTCCCTGGGATTCTCCAGGCAAGAACACTAGAGTGGGTTGCCATTTCCTTCTCCAATGCATGAAAGTGAAAAGTGAAAGTGAAGTCACACATATAAGCATTAATTAAATTAAAACAATTATTTTAAATTATATATATTCAGCACTGTACTAGATACTAAGAAATACAGATATGAGTAAGATAGAGTCCTTGAGTAGGATAAGGTTCTAGAGAGTTGAGTCAGAACTAAACTTTTTTTTCTCTAAGAGTTTCAGGATTAATAGAAGCATAAAGGTTAAATTCAAGCTTGAAATGCACAAAGAAAAATAAGTACATTTTTGTTTTAGCAATATTAGTAAAAACTTTAGTGGAAATTGAAATGGAGAAGTAGAATTTGAAAATGTAGTCTGGTACACTACAATATGTGTTTCTCCAACTATAATGGCCTCATGAGACATGAAAATAGGGGGAAAATGTCACCATTATGAAGAAGTCATGTTTCTTCTTTAAACCTTTGCTACTCAGTACGTGTTCCTTGACCAGCAGTGTAGCATCAATTGGGAGCTGAAAAGACACATAGAATGTTGTGCCTACTCTAGACCTAATGACTCAGAATTTGGTTATTATGAATCACAAGACCCCTAAATTACTACTCTACACATTAAAGTTTAAAAACACTGTTTTTAGGTTTCTTAGGCAAATGGTTGAAGTTGAACGGTTTTATGAAGACCTACAAGGCCTTTTAGAACTAACACCCAAAAAAGATGTCCTTTTCATTATAGGGGACTGGAATGCTAAAGTAGGAAGTCAAGAAACACCTGGAGTAACAGGCAAATTTGGCCTTGGAATGCGGAATGAAGCAGGGCAAAGACTAATAGAGTTTTGCCAAGAAAATGCACTGGTCATAGCAAACACCCTCTTCCAACAACACAAGAGAAGACTCTACACGTGGACATCACCAGATGGTCAACACCGAAATCAGATTGATTATATTCTATGCAGCCAAAGATGGAGAAGCTCTATACAGTCAACAAAAACAAGGCCGGGAGCTGACTGTGGCTCAGATCAT